>MNPL01000868.1:0-22628 GCA_002081605.1 Tropilaelaps mercedesae | reverse complement strand
TATATATATATATATATATATATATATATATATATAGATTAAAGCACTTTTAGTTTTATAATATATAAAGTTTATTATATTACTATGCGGCAAACTATTGCCCCAGGTTGATCCAGCATAAAAATGATTATTCATGCAAAGAACATTACTATACACACTACTCTAAATTTACTAGCCGAGTTAGCCCGGGAAAGTAGGCTTTAACGATCCTCGATCTTCGCCACATCCCTCCACTCTTCTTACCTTTCCATCCGCAGCCGACATTAGTGATCATACTCATTCTCGTCAACTTTTACCACCTTTTGAATATGATAGACTTGACAAAGATACGTAGTTCTTAGCAAATGCAACCTGGTTTGGGCAAACAAGATGAGGCATTAAAAAGGCCTTTGGTTTCATCTGCCTGTAGTTATTTTAATTATTTCTGTTTTTCCCAACGGTAAGCAAATTTCACTATAACCATTGCCGGTAGTGATTCTCCCGTCCTTACGAGCCCCTCTAGCCAACTGGTGAGAGAAATTGATATGCTTCTCGTCAACTGAAGTACATGACGTACGGTAGAATTTCATAGTTTTTGAATTTTTACATATGTTAAAAATCAGTTCCCTTTAGTGACTGCTAACACTTGAAAGCTCTGGCGACTATCTAAACAAAATACTACTTTACATTAGTGATTTACACGGTGGTACTATTATGTTGACAAAACGACTACTTTTTAAAAAGGAAGCTTCTTATCTTTTTTCAAGATATTCTGAGATACAAACAACTATGCTTAGTAAGAGCCTGTGCTTGCAGCTTGCTTTGAATGGGCAATAAGCTGCTAGCTATAGCGCGTTAAAATAGTAACTATGCAACCAACTGCATAGCCGTCTTATCTGCTGCAGCAAAAAGCGAAAATAAAAACTTAGCAACGCGTATGTTTACAGTTGCCTTATTTTATAAAGGGGAGAGGCGATTTTGATATGCCACTTGATTTTAAATCTTCGTTATTATGTAGTAAAAGAACTAACATTTCTTTTTACCGCATATCTTACATTGAAATGTTAAAAAAGACTTCCTGTAATATTTCTAACATGGAGCTCAGAGAGCTTTTGTGGGCGAGTTGTCCCAAAATCTGTTTATTTTGAACGTCTTGAGCAACAAACCGAAAAAATGTTCTATAAACCAATAGGGATTGTGGACTAAAGAAATGTATTTACATAATATTTGCCTACGACAGTTATAACGTGAACTGGCATGATTACTCTGAAGTTTTTTATGATTCAAATTGAAAAAGCCTGCATGTATGGATTGTTCCAATGTTTGCTACTAAGAAGCTCTCATAGACAAATTTTTTATAAGCCTAAGCGAAATTAACGGATGTCGTTTAAGGCTTTTGGCAGTGTAATATACCATATTTCTCATAAGAAATACAATTAAAAATATATTTGCCAAATAGTCATTTTATTTGTACCAACACATTGCTAAATACGTTTCCCACGATAATGAAAATTGATTTATTTATTTTATCTTAATTTTTTCATGAATGTACTTTTTGTGCCAAAAACTGTGACCTAAAACACCCGTACACAACTACGCAGTAGCAATAGTTTGAACTCAAGATGCCGTACAACTTAGTGCCGTTTCCTTCTGAAATAACATTTTAATGAAGACCAATTATCTTTTGCAGAAGCGGGTCATGAAGCGCACATTAAGTAACACTACTGAACTCGTTTAACTATTTTGAATGGCTTACTGTCAAGACCCAATGCAACCATGCAGCCCCAGTTCCTTTTTGCTAAAACTTACCTAGCCCAGCAGATCTTTTTTTAAAGGGGAGTTAAACAAGTGCCATATTTCAAAAATTTATTATTTATGTATATCACAGAGACACTGCATCCATTTAAGGTTTATTTTGCTGGTGGGTTATACTTCGGACAGTTCGCATTGTATATTGGAAAATACTGAAGAGAAACTTTTGAACATTTTGCCACGATTGGAAGTCTTTTAGTGAACGCCAAGTGATTTGCATTGTAGTAGCATTTAATATGAACACCACAATACAGAAACATTATGACAAGCTCAGCAATTGCTATTATAATAAATTCGACATAAAGTTCATATTGAAGGCTCTTCTCCTGGCTAGTATTCTTAACCGTTGTTTAAGGGTAGTTTATTTTTAATCGAATACGAAGATAGTTCCCTTTATAAAAAAAAAAATAGACTCGACCTGGTAACTATCGACACGGTTGCCTTTGCACAGCTTTGTCAGAAGATCTCCGATATGACTAAGAATAATCTAATTTGCTTTGGGGTGTTCTTGGGTATGGCGGACGCCTTCGATTGTTTGCATTAACAGATATTTCTGCAAATATTAAAGTACCTAAGTTGCTCACGGTTTACGATATATTCAGTTCATATTTCTCCGAAGGAAGAAAGCAGGCAGTTTAAATGAGTAACATTGGAGTAGCTGATATTGAAACATGTCAAAACTTGGCGCTTAAGCTCTATGTTTGTTTTTATGCATTCATTTGTCTCTAAATCTCGGTCGATCATTTCTCTAGGACAATAACCCATGAAGATGATACTTTGTTGTTGTTTCGTCTTGAACCAATCACACTCAGCAGTGATATTCGCAGAATTCTGAAACGTTTTGAGATGTGTGTCGAGACTTTCGAGTTTTTAGGCCTGGTCGTGGGATGCAAATAAAACGAGGCTCATTCTGTTTCGTACGCCTCAGAGAGCTGTCAGCGTTCAGCAAGTTTCAATTTGTGGCACTTTAAGTTATCCCAGACGGTCCAATACTTAAGCTTGACCCTTCATTAGATGACAGATTGGCGAGCTCGCTTATTAACCCAAGCGCCCGAATGTTACGCTGCCCTTGTGACACTATGAAGACAAGGCAAATTGAGGTTCCGCTTCAAGATCTCATCTCAGTGTACAGGCAGGGTACAAATCATCCAGAACAATGCCAGAAGCCATAGGTTTCAGTGTTTAGCTGATCGTTATTTTTTTGCAATGTTTTTTATTCAGCTTTTAAGATGGCAAAATGAAGGACTCCGTCCGAGATTGTCCACTCACCACAGTTGCAGTCGTCCCCGCCGGTGCACATTTACATTTATATGGAGTCCGTCTTACGAAGTAATGCAAAACTGCTACTGTGGACGTTCAATGTTGGCTGATGGTCAGCTTTAAAAATATTATTAGTTGCAGTTGTTCCAACCGCTGCAACTCCACGTTTGTAGTACTCTTCGTTTCGAATGGCTCTAGGAGGCACGCTGTAGCCTCACGTTAATATAAAGTTCCGTATCTTATAAAGCAAAGCCCCTTGTAAGTTTTCGAATGAAATACTAAAGAGCATAGATAAAATGCCGGATTAATAAGATGCTAAAGGAGATGATTTCTGACATGATTCTACCAAATTTTTGTCTGTGTTTTGATGCAAACAACTTGGAGTGACAATACAATACATCCTATTAGTACAACACTATATATATATATATATATTTATAGCCGGAACGTCTTGTACACTTTTACCTTATTATTCGGACTCTTTGTAACAAAATGGCCGTTTCACGGAGTCAAGTCGTATATAATTTTAAAATAAACCGAGATATAATCACATTGATTCATGCTTGAGCACTGAAATATCTCCGACTAAGTAAAAGATTATTTTTAAACACACTTCTATTATAGCCAAAGCCAAGCTGAAAGACATCAGTAAGCATTCACCTCATGCGTCACTTACCCCACGCGTAATCTCACATTTCAAACATTGAAATTCTGAATGATAAATTTTTTGAAGATGCATGCGAAATAAAATTAGCAATAACCTTAGCAACCAGTTATGATATTTTACGAATATGGCAGGACAAACATGTTTGAACTTTGACGAAACTATATTAAGACAGCCGAAATTTCTATTTAGAACAATATGAGCATTCTATGATAGAGGTACGTCCTTTGCTATTATAATACTGTTATTAATAAAATGCATTGGTACTAAACGTCCGTAAAAAGATCGGTGACAATGTTTCTTGCCATCCATGTGGGTGTTATTCTGCTTGGTACTCGAAGGTATCACGAACTTAAATATTTACATCTTTTTATGAATAACATACTGCACGTGCGACTACAAAACTGACTATAATTTTTATAAGACTTATAATTCGAATATCTATCATCATAATTATATCATCAGGTGAAAATTTGTCAATACCGGTATTAACAGTCAGCTACGTCGTATGTTGACAATTAAAAGTTGCTGGCAGAGGTTCAGGCACGCCTTATTGTTGCGGCAGTATGCAGTAAGGGAAACGTCCCGATGCGACTTTTTCGTGACCGGTATGCTGACAAGGACGTGAAAACTATTTTAAACCCAAAACTTGCACCGCAGTGTTGCACTAGAATATCATGTATAAAGCAAAGTATTTACTTTCTGAATGGACAAGTACTAAGAACAATTGCTGTCCTACACGTCAAATATATAAAATAGTCAGAAAACACAATTTTCGAAAACTTGTATATTTTTAGATTAATTTTACCTAATGTTCTAAGGTAATATCTACATAGCTTAAAACCTCAAACGTGGTCCAAAGTATTAGTCTTACTGTTTTGGTGTGTAAGAAGTAGATTTTTTAGAATAATTCAGTATTATTAGCCCAGCGAAAATTATGGAAAATTATGAGTCAACATTTTCTTATTTGTCCAAGACCTGTATGTTAAGGAACCACTGTACGTCCGAAATTTTCTCCCTGAGGCTTTCGAAAAGATAATTAACTCGATTATTAATCATTGAATTCTACTACGTCACGAATATAGTCTTTTTATCGCAAATTGTGTTTATTAGCGTTATTTGCTGATGAAAACCGCCGAAAAAACTGTTCGCATGCGGTTCTGGTAACACTAAACATTGCTTTCCTTAAGTTATAATGGATACGTCAAAAGGGATATGCGTTCGTCTGCATCATATGCAGTTGCCCTCAAACAAATAGTTCAGAGCAACGAAGCCTTCCTTAATATTGCGTTTAAATACACTTACAATCATGTAAAAACTAAACTCACTAGAATATGCGTTTCAGTCCTCTCCTTAGTGTGTGTACCGTTAATTTACATTGAGAGCAGGTTTGCCTTCATGCTGCGACTACCTTATTTATAAAAATAAAACACAATTATATAAGAAATAAAAATTCAATTAAATTACATAGAACGACGCATTAAAAAAAATACCAGTGTTGCTTGTGCATTGCTTATGAACAAAGGTAGTTGCTAGCAGTCGACCGAACAAGAAACCTCATATCTTCCGGAGACTCACTTGTGCGACGCTCGTCGTGAGGGTGAAAATTCTGTAGGGTTTTCTTATGTCGTGGCGGCGGAGTTCCAATCCCTAGGGATTTGTTTCAAAGAGTGGCAAAAAACGTCAGCCGACGTGCAACCGCCCTCTTCCCCTATACCCAACGCGCTTCATTTCTTCTTGAAACGGAGTAGCACGGATAGTGGTAGTCCCGGCTTTTAGCATCTTCACTAAGGCAAGAGTTCTAGCGTCACTGTAAATTTCCTTACGGCTTACACTCAGCTTGCGTGCCTCTGATACATTTGTGGTAAAACACGGGTTTTTTCACGCACTATTTGCTTTCAAACCTCATCACTGCCACAGGTGTGTCCCTACAACGGATCCCTTACTGCTTTTCTCAGCAAACTAACTTTGAAGTGCGTATCTTGGAATCTAAATTACTCTCACCTCAGCAGAGATTTCTGGAAGTAGACCAAACAGAATGCAACCGACAGCCGAGTTGGTAGGTCAAAAGAGCCCCGCAAAAACCACCTATACAATGGCATATTTTCGTCAAAATTGTCGATACATAAGTCTCGGTTCTCAACGCTTGTCAGTTCGGCAGAAGAGAGAGTTAACGAGTGGGCAGCTAGGTGCCTGACCCAAATAGTCTAATGCCTTTATGTGCGTCATATTGTCTGTAACGTAAAAAGATATGCTCATGTTGTGTTGGTTGTATGTAAGTTTCCTTGTTTTGGCGAACCATATTGTAGAAATTCAATGTCGTTGCAACAAGAAATGACTAGCTGCCTTACAACTAGTAATATTAAAAATGTGGGTTTTAATACATATTGATCATATGTAGAATTTCTATGGCAGAAAAGGCTTCTTTTGAGGGAGGCGAGCTTAGAAAAAAAACGTTCGTCCATACGCTCAACCGACCTAATTTTGTATGTGGATATCAACATTTCACTATTACTTATATAAAAGCCCAGGAGCATTATTTAGGTTCGCTGAGCACGATCATCTAAATTAGATTGTGCCACCTGAGCTTTATTAGAACACCAAAGTGATGCAGGCCCATTGATGATGAAGATCCACAAATATAATCCTAGGGCTCTAAATAAAGAGAGAAATACCTTAAGAGCGATGCCGAGTATTGCAGTATAAGGTAGACTCAAGAAAAAGGACAACGCATTGAGACATGAAGAGGATCCTTAACCCAGCGTAAACTCCAGGCGGCTCAATTCGCTACCTATTATAGGAACTCAAAACTTTCAGTGTGAACTTTTGGAAAATTGGATGCATGAAGAAGTGTGACAGTTGTTTCTTCGCACTTCTAACGGCATCTGACATTCCTTTTGCGGATAGTGAATATTCTCCTCAAAAAGGCTTGTTGGATATCGGTTAAAGCGGTGTTAACGGATTCCCGAGCCTAGGGGGGTCAAGGTAATAGATTTTTAGTGGCTTTATAAATCCCACCCTAGTCGCTGCAAGCCGTCAATCACGCATAGGCATCAAGCCTTTCCCAAACTCCCCTAAAAAAAGTGCATTTGGCGGTGAATTATTTAACGGTTAGCGTAAAGCGAGCGCCATTTTGGGCATCAGAAACAACAATCAGAGAGGCTTGCTTGAGTATAATCTGACTCACATTTGTAGCTCACAGAGAGTTTTACTTGTCTATGAAAATATGTAGCTTAGGCGGCCACCGCAGGCTATTGATGACATAAAAAATCATTTATGAGACCTAGAGGCTTTTATATGGTATTATTGCAAAGTTAGCCGTTTTGCCATACTTGGATGTATAACAAACGCAAAGTCAATGGCCAGAACGGCTAGGCAGACTAAGTAGAAAACAAGTAAATTGCGCAGTGAATATTGAAAAATGGTGACCGTCATATATGAGAGAAACGTATCGATTAACAGGAGACAAGCCGATCATAAAATGAGACGTCAGAAGCAACCACCTTTTTTAAGGAACGCACATTTTACCCTTTCTAGCTGCCGAAATTGGAGTGATTGCATACAGGGCCCTGATACCAACCTGAATCAGAGTTAGCCAAGAACTGTTTCAAGAATAAACAGGAACGGCTTCTCAATACTAACCTTTCCTAGAGCTTACGGTGGGAGAGACTGAGAAAAATTGACCTTCCGGAGCCTCATTGCCTTATCTCCGTCAAAATGATCTCAGATCTCACAACTCGCATATTGCGTTCTTGTCATATCGCCAGAATCTGTTGGACTTTAAAACTATTAACACCCTAGACGATCAAATCACCTAAGTACATGAGAATGTTCGCTCTAAAAGATTTTCCGTTTCCCCTGAATATTTATAAGAAGAATATGTAAGAAAAGCGAGAATATTAGAAGATACTAGTCGTCTACCCGAGCTACTCTTATTGTTTGAATGAAGTATTCGAAGTCGCCGATATACTTATCGATGCGACTTGAGTTCTTCTGGAGGATCACCTAGTGTAAGAACAAGAAGCGAAGTCCAAAACTTTGCGCGTTTCAAAAAAACCTTGTTTGCGAAGGTAAATTTGATAACAGATTTGAGGTTGACAAATAAAGCAAATAGGTGCTGTCCTTTTGTGAGCATAGCTTTTCGAACTCCGTAGAGTAAAATGCGACATGTTGTCACGGCTCTATGCAGAACTAGTGCTGCTCATCAAATAAAGCACACGGAGGCTCAAGGAAGTTTTGAAATCGGCTGTTAGAATTGCCTAGAGTACTTCACAAAGCAGCACTTGTCGCTGATCCACGCTAATAATTTGGCACTTTCCAGTTTCCCTTTGATTTTGGCACTACTGGAAGAAGAAGCTATTGTTGCCCTACTGTTAATCTCGACGGAACTTGACTGTTCTATCTGTAATCTGTAATATGTATAGCTAGCATGAAATTAAGGTGGACGGTTTTCCTAAAATCTCATCGGAAACCAAGTCAAATCCTACAAATCCTGTTGTCTCATTACTGGGTAGGATTATAGTAGCGGCCACAGTCACTGTCATCGTTGGTGTTCATCTCATATAGCGGTACAAACCGGGGTGTAACTAAGAATGTATGATTCAAGCGTTTTTGGTGTAAAATCCACCTCAAGAATTCTAAGTTCAGTATATTTGACGACACGCAGTGTGGTTAAGAAGTTACGGTGTGGAGGATCATAATTTGAACCGCTAGGGGAATTTGAGTCTAAAATTGTCCGACACCCCAAATAGGGTTTTTCTTTTGCCAAATAATTGAGCTATGGAAGGCTCATGGTAAGCACTTTAACTATAGAGATCGCATCTGACTCTCGTAGGTGGGTGTCCTGTTGTTAGTTTCTAACTAGCATATAGGATCCTTCAAAGTGTTCGCTAAAAGTCGAGGTAAGGCTTTTCGGGACGATCAAGTTTACTGCCGAAATCGTCATCTCCTAAAAATGAAAGAATTTCAAATGCAGAAAAACAACGCACCAGCTTTTTACGCCAGGGCTGTAAGAGCTTCTACTAAACCTTACCGCAACCTCTGACCTATGTAGCTATAACGCCCTTCTAAATAACTATAAGATCCAATGGAAAACAGTAACATCACATTTCTGTGTCAAAGCTTCTGTCAACTGAGGTAGCTCCCGTATTCGGTCTACATGAAAAATGTTTCTGGACATCTCGATACCTATACTGAAGATGAATTGCACAGGGGATATCGTTTTGAGGCGAAAGCGGGAAAAATAGGATTTTATGTATGCTAATAAAACGATTACGTTTGGTACACGATTGCTAATTTTAAATGACCAATTGATACTTTACTACTTGGGCCACTGGAACCACCGTTAAAAAACTTTGTTAATATGAAGCACGAGAAATTACTAAACTAGGAGAATAAAACGACTACATTATTCTGAAGATATGGGTATATAGACAGAAAGAAGGCAAAGAGAGAGAGAGAAGGCATTGAGATACTTTTTATCCTACTAATTTGTCGAATCGAAGCAGCAGACGGACACTTACAGAATCTTTGTCGAATTTCTGGAAGGGCATACATTTCGGATGTTGAAACGTCCATTGTATTCATACATATTCCTCTTATCCATATAGCTAATCGGTTATGCTGGCCTTAGATGGAAAATTGCCGCATTATTTTGCCACATTAAAATCCGATATTATTTTTAAATATAGCCTAGTTGAATTATTTTTTTAAAAACGGCATCGGTGACGCCACACCGGTTCTGGAGCCTCTGGGGCCTGCAGCAAATTGTCCGTAACGTTCAAATAAATTTATTTTAACAACACATAATTGAAATAAGTGGAGACGAGTTTTTCTAATGTTGCTTTATATCAAAATGGCTCTCATCAGAATTGTTTCCTCGCTAGATTATCTTTCTTAAGTCATCTATTTTTTCCAACTTAAATGTTCGGCAAGAAGATCAATATAGCATAAATCCGAATAACTAGATATCTTTATCGCTCGTTTAATTATCTCTGATTAAAAATAAAAGTTCTTATTTAATCTATTTGTAGTCCTTATTTAACCTTCTCTTACAAAGTTTGCGTGCACTTACACTTAAAAACAAAAACTTCAACAATCGCAAAGTTATACAGATGCAGCTATACCCTATGCAAAAAATAGTTCAGCGATTTTTTCAGAGCTTTAAACAGGTCTGAATACCAGCTTAAATGATAAATTCCACAAAATGCGGAGACAGTATTGGTAACGACGTATTTTCTATAGCGTGTATGAAATAATTATTATGTTAGAAGAGCTTCAAGAAGAAAACTAACAGATGGGCAGTTTTTCGTCCCGGATAATAATCCTTTTTGTACCAGTAATGTAAGGAAACAATACACCAATTTCTTGTAACCTTTACTACTTGAATTATATATTTACAAAAATGAGAATGCGCTTAGCCTATTTTTGTTGAAATGGTCTACAAAGAGTTACCGTGAAAATGCGAAAAATTCGCTCAACAAATAAAAACAGTTTCACCTTGAAATGACACGACTGTAGATCACCACTTTATTGCGGAAAAACATACTTAACTGTTATTTGTGTAAGGGATAGCTGAATGCTGTGCGATTGATTGCTGAACTTCTGTTTTAGATTGATTACGAAACTCGAGTTATTGATATTTTAAATCGGTTTTCTCACAAGTTGAATTTGTTTACATTATGAATTAATTTTTACCATGATTAACTTACCTGAATGAAATTCGAACTTTACTCGCCGCCGAACTTTACTTCATATGTTGCAGTGATACATTCTTTTATTTGTTTCGTATATTGAGCGTACATCGAACGCTTAATTACCTGGACGCCAGGTGAAGTTGAGTATTCATTCCCTGTTGGCAAGGTGGCAGCATAGACTACGCATTATCATAATTGGAAACGCTGTCATCGAACTATTCGTTCGTTTCAAAACAAACATTCCATGAGGCTTGTTTGCTAGAGAAAAATGAATACATTGATAATTGCAATAATTACCGCCACTATAACGATGCGGTGGGCAATGTATTATATGACACAATGGAAGTATGCTCAAACCGGAAGTATCCAATCACACAATTTTTTACCGAACTACAACCTAATTGGCAATAGCAATTAGAAATTGGCTGTAAACGCGCTCACCATATCTCACTTTAGAGGCACGAGATACCGGACTTATATCATTAGCTCGATTTGAGCAACCCAAAGTACACAAAAACGTCGGCAATTGTCACATTTGTATACTTGCAAAAAAATACTTAAAATAGACAAATTTAGTGTTTCGAGAATGCTGTTAGTGTATAATAGAGGTACACAATGTCGTTAAAAAGTATTTAGGATATAGTTTCATATATTGATGTATAATAAAAATTGCAAATATTTTTAAGCCACTCAACATTATAATTGACGTCGTCTAGTTAATCCTTCCATTAATTCTTACTACGCAGAGACCTGACGTTGTCTTTATACGCTATACCGCACGTCATATCATGCATATTAAATGTCAAGGCAAGAAGTATTGGTACAACCTTAAAAACCTTTCCGAGAGACAACCTTGAGATGCCACCAGAGCATTTTCTATAAAGACTGTGTACTTAACTTGCTCAATTCACAGTTCAAAGCTGCGTTCTACAACCGAGTTAGTACGATTTGCGTAATGCAATATGTGTAAGATGTCGCTTAAAATAAGTCTCTTATGAGCACATTCCGATAAAATTAGTATGCTACTTATGCTCAGTAAAATCTCTTGTAATATCTGTGCTAGACGCCACATGAAGGTAGAGTTTTGTGGAAAAGACCGTTTTAACCTGGAGCGCAAATGCAAAATGAAAAAGCTAGTTGCACTGAGCAGTAAACCACATATCGTAAATAGCTCATCCTTATAAAAGCAATATCGATTTATATGTATCGTGACGAAAAAATTGTTTATAAGATTGGTTTCAAGTCAACCGTCAGTCAACGTTTCGAGGCATTAACATACGTCGACCATATCATTTCTCCATCGCGTCATACTACGAATTTTATAAATACAGACGCACAACGGTAGTATGTAAATGTCAAAAGTTTGGCTCATACAAATAAGTGTCCACATGGGAACAGGAAAAACCACCAGCATGTAATGAGCATTATAGAAAAGAGTTATCTGGCTCACCACTACAGTTGGACATACCAGGAAAGAGAGTCAAAATTATAAATAGTGACCTACGCTACCTGCTTTCCTGCTCTGGAAAGTCATGTTAGAACTTATGTGGTGAGTTTTTCGCGTAATATTTCAGGGTTTATATGGCAAGATACTAAAGGTTTTGATTAAAGACTATTCTAGGTATTCTAGCAATTTACATGATATGAGCATTGTTCAGTAATATTTTGCGCCGTATATGGACCTTAAGAGATCTCTACTGGTCTAATAATTGAGGCATTGCAATCAAGTTTAAATTAAACATAATTTTTGTAATAATAGTAATAATAATAATGTAACGGTAGCTCAATGCAAATGCCGACACGTTTCATGTGTACTTTTTTGTTTTACTTTACCTAAAGAGTGTGTCTGTGTCGTAAGCGCCTGAGATATTAAGTGACGCGTAAACGCTATTTCGAAAATAATTGCACAATGCATACAATATAGAGAACGTAGCATTTAAATATGCAGGACACTCAAGTGTTGTTATAGAGGTTTCGCTACTGTTACGAAGGGTCGTATACCGTTTTTACGCGTGCATACTCATATCACTATATACCAGACAAATACTACAAAATGACACAAGATGTACAAAATGATACACATGTTTGTACGTTCTGTGAAGTCATCAACACGTACTTCAAACTCGCCCCTCTTCTCTTTGGAAAATACGACACGAAATACAGAAAATCCACTAGGGTCTTCATAAGCTGGAGGTGAGCTTAGTATAAATTTTATAAGGACAAAGAGAGTAAAAAACTAAATGCTTTTACTCTATTAACCTACTAAAAAATGCCGCAGTTTGAAAACATGCAGAACGGCCGATATTATTGATATTTAAATAGTCTATATTAGTTATAAATAAAAGAGTTATAAATCACGCCAACTTCAAAGTCATTAATCAATAAAAGATTCTTGTTCGAGCAGCTGCTCCGTAGCTTTATATCGTCAGCTTCGTCCAAATACAAAGCATGTTTTATCGGCTAACGATTTCACATTACCAAACGACGCCACCTTTAGCCTCACGCGGGGCAACGGATAGTAGCCAAGGCTTTTACGCGATTACTCAATGTGGCTTCTTTTACGCGTTGTGCTTCGTTCAAATGCATTTTGCTAGTTTGTTTTTTTCGTGATTTCGCGGGCAAACTTCTTTCTGCAGAATTTGTTAAAATAAGGTAATTCGGAGTTTTTCAACTTCAGAACCGTTATTCTTACATTATTAGTTCGATTACTTGGCCAAATAAATAAACTAGATGCTTTGTTGGTGATATTATATCGAATAGCCGAGCACAATGGAAGGTATATGCTTTGTACTATACTTTAACTAACTCTAAAAGTGGCAAGTTTAGTGCTACCACAGATATAAGGCTAATTTTAACATGCTGTTTCGCGTGTAGGGTACCAAATACGATGTTGCAAAGTTTATGTCAGCTGTGTATTTATGGCGGAAAACGGAAAACTCTATTTTTCTAATGGGACAAGAGAAGTCGAGGTACTTCTACGTTTTAGTTTTATGCTACCATAAACATAGGGTTAAATTGTGTCAATCAATTAGCGCATTAACCCTTTTACCATTATCAATTGAATCGGTTCTGCATAAGGACTTATGGTCGAATGCCTAATCAAGCTAGCATTAGAGCCATTGATGCTGGCTAAGAAAGCTTAGAGCCCCCAAACAGCCATTGAAAAATTTGCAAAGGTGTTACCTAAAAATATTTCAATTGCAAGCCGTAGATATATTACAATCACGCTATAATTATTTTGTTTCGGCAATCATTCCTTAGATACTGAAATGGGTAAAAAATTGACAAAATGAAAATCGTCTGTGCTTCAGAGCTTTGATATATTAAAAAACTAAACTTACCTTCTACTGGAAATTAAAGCTGCTTTGAAGTTCTATTATACTTGACATCATGATGCATAACGTGACATAATTACTCCATTGATTAGATTTAAAATTGTACTAAGAAAGGTTATTTAGCTAATAATATTTAAGAAATAATAAGTGAGGTCAACAGTTAAGTTAAATGAACAATTTGTATCTGAATACATTTGAATAGGCTCTCTCTAAACTTTAATATCAGCCATTGCCCAATTTGTCTGTGCCATGAATACTGTCCGTCAATGAAGAAAAAGGAAATTTAAACTACATTTATTTGGGTCAAGTTGTTTCGAAGTGTCTCGCAGCATCTATTTGAAAATTATTTTTTATCCTCCGTTAGTTTGTCAGCTGCATCGATACACTTGTGACAATGTTATCGTTCGCTCGTTTATAATCATGACTCAGATGAAATTACATAGTCTAATAACTTGTGTGCTAAAAAATCATGCTGCGGTTTTCTCATGTAGGGAAATAAATAAATATATTATGCTTACATGCAAAGAGCACATAGAGTACTCATGTAATCGGTTGTAAAGTAAATGGCTGAGTAGAGACACGAGGTGTGCATTTTTCATTCCAACATTTTCCTGCGTCTGTATTGCTCGACCTTTAAGACTCACCTCATGATGGATTGGCTGTCTAAGGTGAAGTCGGCAAAACGCGAAACGCTTCATTTATAAAAGCCGTTCTGAGGCACAATGAAGAATAACTGGAGCGAAAAATGAGCAGAGAATCGCGCCCCATGAAAGCCCCGCTCCGTCACCCGCCCGCTGTGTTTATTGAAGACAGAGTTTTTTTGGTTTTCCCCAAAGTTATACTATAATAAGTTCCGAGCCGTATTGAGGGTTCATGAGGTTCGGCCGTCATTGGGCAGTATTCTGCAGTGCTACTACAGTGGGAATTTCTACGCTATTGTCCCTAACCATATGGATTTTGTGGATATGGAACCATGTGGATTTTGATCGACTAAATACATTTTCTCTACCTTAAATAAAATGAAATTTGTGAAATTTTTATTTGAACGGGAAAATTGTAAATTAAATTTATTTAATATAGAAATAGAGGCAAAATATTTGATTAGTTGTATTTTGTAGATAGGGAATTGTTTGTTAGGGAGTTTGTTAGAGAATTCTACACTAGTAGAAAATTGATTTAAGGCAAATATACATCTCCAGATAAGTTACATATTCAGTGGGCTAAATAAAGTGATCAACTTTCGACAAGACAGAGATATCTATCTGGAGTCTCAAATTGATAATGGAAAGAATTATTTTTAGAATTGTTCTCTTTTTCTTTAAAAGTCGATTCGACTATGCTCTGTTGTAACCGCTAGACCTGGGGCTAAAATTTTATAGCGAAAATCTCGTCTGACAATCTCACATCTAGTAATAGGTGTTGCCAAAGCTATGGCTTGATTTTCTATACGGAATGTATGAGCACTTCAGTACCATATTTTAAAAATGCAAGGTCGAAAACGAGATGTCTATACTACATGTATGTATGTAATGCATAATTGGCGCATACTACAACTAAAAAAGCTTATTGATAAAGAAGATATGTCACACCTATTAAAATGTATACTGAATATTTAATTTTCTGGACAATGCTCTCTTATAGATAAAACCGAAATGGCGAGTGATATTTACGAAAGGGATGAGTTGAGCCAGACGTCAAGTCCAGGGATAAGTGTCAATCGAAAAACTGAGTATCTAGCCGTCGCAACAGCTACAGCCCTCAACCGCGCAATATACTACATGCCTGGGAATTCGTGGAGGAGCTCCAAAAGGAGTTCACCATTAGCAATTCCGTTCCGACCTAGCGACAACCGTTCCCTGTCCTTTTGACAAAGTCGCGTTCCGCTCAGTAGCTCGCGTTCGAGGAAGTCGAGTCTAGTCTAATTAGAAAGCGACGAAATAACCCGGAGTTCAAGAAAGATAGCAAGTGGCTAGAACCGAATTAGCTTCGGTTGTGCTCAGGTATATACTGCTATCAGTCGCTTTTAAAGAGAGGTTGGAACATCTATCCCTGAGAACGCTGCTTACGGCCAAAGGGGTAATGAGTTGTATTGTTTCACTCGTCAGTCTTATCGCACCTCGTGGCTGCACGATGTACAGCCGCGAGGTGCCGAATTTCAAACTACAGAAGCTCCTCAAGCGAAAACCAACTAACTAACCAACTGACAAACTCCCAAACGGCTTTTCTTGCTTCTTCACGCATAACGTGAACGGCACGTTATTATGTTTCAAAAATTGGTAGTTAGCTAGCAGTGGTAGTTATAAGTTGAATGACGTACACATATGCATACACAAAAATTGAACCTAGTATTAGTGTAACTTTTGAAATTCTATCTGTACATATTGCTTTAGATAGCAATATTGATGATGAGGCCTGCACACATGATAGTCGCTCTCCGCTGTTTGTGTTATTAAGGGAGAAGTGATCGTAAGTACCAATAGATTCATAAGCAAACATGTAATATTTAGAAGAGAAGCACTCGAAGTATGCTATACTCATAACAACTGATACGAATGAAAGCGTATTACCATAACCTCATTTGAATAATTGTGCCTTTTATATGACGGATAGATTTTTGCTTTATAAAGTATTAAACTGCGCACAACTACTAATGGAGGTCCCCATACAGACAGGGTCGAACCAAGTCATGCTTCCCTGACGATAATTTGGCTAATTCTCGTTGAAGTGAACATCGTTTTATGCGTGAGAAGAACACGACATAGATTTTCCACTGTAGGCTTAAAAGTATGCTCAATGCGACACAGCAGCAAGGCGATTTACCGTTAGAGAAAAGCTGCATTTTGCCAGGTACCGTTAATTATATTATAAGTGTCATGCTGAAATCCATCTTAGCAACTTTATTTAAGAAATAATTTTTTGCCAATTTTTTGGCATTGGTCTAACACATTAACCCTTCATCACTTTTGCGGATGAGTTAGGCTTAATCTTATCAATAACGCTAATCTGGAAGGACAATACGAGAGACGACACAATGTTGTTTTTAGGTTTTCAATGGCCGTAGGATGATTACCGAATACCTTGAATTTAAAGAGCTCTAGAGGAAACAACCGACGGCTATGCTTAATGCAAAAATCTCGAAGGCCAGCAAACTCCTTAATTATCCGGAAAATTTTTCCCACAATAGCTAAATAATAAACTAATATGCTTCAAATAAGCTCTTGGCAAGTTTAGGCAAAGCAAGTATCAACACAAAGATGCTGATGACACGACAAATGTAACTATCAACTCAATGGGTTTCCAACTTCTCCACCTAAGCTGACGATTTGTTCAGCTGATAAGGTATATGCATTTGTAAATATCGAACAAGGAAAAGTAATGTGCCAGACAATCTGTAAATATGATTGTATTCAAAGTGAGTGTCTCTAAATTTATAGCAGACAGACAATAATGACTAATAATGACTATATCCCTCAAAAAAAGCAGCGCCTACCTGTTAGAATTTAGTAACTTGTCATTTCATCTTAAACATAACGTGACTATAAGTTTACCCAAGGTTCTATTGATCTGTATCGCTCAAAATATTCGAGAAGTGTTCCGAGAATAGTGAAAATGCAGTGTGCTGTATAGCTAATAAAAACACTAAAAATATAGGAGCGTTCGATGTGCTGGCAGTTTTTGGCGAAAATAACATTCAGAGAAAGCTTGCTTGTACGCGTTTCTTCTGTATTGCTTTGAGGTCGATTTTTTAACGGCCTGAAGTGTAAAATAGTCGGAAGGTGAAATGTGCAACCATACATATGCGCTTAGTGCACAAGGAAAGGTTGATGTGCAGCAGCTCATTTCGTAGACGCTTTTAGCTAATATTTTTGGCATCGATTAGATATGGTTTTGTGTATCACGATGTGCTGACGTCATATGCTACCAAAAAGATCAAAACCATACCTCGCTTGAAATGCTTGGCTTTTCCATTGCATCCATGAAACCGAATAATGTCGCTGGTAGATCACTACTTCGAACAACCTGGTCTTTTGTGGAATACCACGTTGCATCTTGTGGACATTAATGGCTTGTAGAACTTCATGAACATATTTCGCGGCAAACCCTTGTAAACACAAAGGTAATCATTTGTTTTAAAATATGCTAATAACTCCATATTTGGTACGATGCTAGATATAAACAGCATATAGTAACCTACTACTTAGTTTATCTGCCCATTTGATGTTATTGACAATAAACGTGTCGGTTATTCGTTTTTCCCAGAGGTCCTCTAAACTATATAATAATATACCCTGATAAAGATATACTTTAAGTTTTTACTGGTAAATTTATTTAAAAAAAGTCATACAAAAGGTGTTCAGAGAGTTCTTTCTGTTTCAAAATATTCATTAAATAGCTTGTGGTTGATATTTGTTTAATATAGCCTTTGACGGAAATTGATATAGTTGAGTTTTTGGACATTTATATACATGCAAATTTATATACATAAATATTCATTGTGATCATTATTAGGATTTATATTTTCCTTGCTTCTTTAAACTTATATAAATAGAATTGTGTGCAAGATGTTTTACTCCAGTCTACGTGTACGTAATAAGTACGTATGCAAGTGAGAGTGTCTACTGAAAGTTTTCTTTAGGAAAGGATTCCTATGGAAAAATGAGAGTACGGCCACTTGAGGACGTTTACACTTTCTTTTGTTGGTTCTGACATGAATGACGACAAGTTTGAAAATATTCCTCGAACACCCACTTTAATCTTATCCTAATATATACGTAAATAACCGAAATCTTCGCATCTTTGGCACAGCAAATTCTCGTACAATTTACCAGACCATTAAGTACCGTAGACTGGTTATTAACCACTTGAGGACCAGAATGTCAATATCATCTTGTTAGCTCATCTATCGCACCTTAATGTTGGGCAGTGAAAAATATACGTATGGTATTTACACTACAATAGGTATTAATTAGTACTACCAGATTACCTATTCATGTCCTTGAGTATATGCTAATTTAATGTAGCATTACATTCCATTTAGTAATTACTTATTCTCAATGCCAAATTGAACTTCGCAAATAACTGAATTTATGCGATGAGTTTGGAACGTTCAAATGAACTTTTATTTCTCTTTCTGATTAGCTATCGATCACAAGCATAACTTCACTATTAAACACATTAGTTCAACACAATTTTTGCATATTGCCTAACAATTGAACTAAAAGAAACTGTATGTATTTATTTATGATTAAAATGATTAGTTTTTAACTGCTACAACTTTTTAACTAAATTAATTACACTAAGGATTTTTAAGTAGATTTAAAAAATATACTATTGACACACTGAATCCATTATTGGCCACTGAATCAACCTGATTCAGTTACTAATCCTAACCTCGTTTACAAAAGCTTCATTGAAGGAATTGAAATTTATATAATGTACATCACTGACTTTTTAAACATATCGAAAGAACCAATATTGCTTAGTATAAGACAAGATCTACGGATTTAAATGATGACGCAGTCTTGTTCACCGTAACCTACTGCGCTTTTGAAGCTTGTCGATGAGATTTTCCGCTGTCATCGAGTAATCATTTATTGACACTATTAATCCGTCATTCGATTCCAACATTTGAGAATGTCCAAAATGAACAAAATTTGAGATGTCCAAAGTTTCCTTTTTTTCATTTAAGGTCTTGAGACATTAAATAACTCGATAGAAATCCGTTCCAAGTATTATCATTATTCAGGCTCAGTCAGTATTCGCAAGAACTAAATTTCTATTCTTTGAGACCTTTGTTTAGTCTGGTCAATCTCAAGGGGTTAATGAAAAGAAATTAAGGCACAACTTGCAAGTTGCATTTAGAAGACATGGGGCAAGCTTGCATCTGGCATCAGTGCATAAGGGACCCCTTCGCATTCTCAATAAAGAAAACGATCAAATGAACTTTCTTGCGTATTCTAATATTTATTATGGAATGCCAAATGGGGAAATCGAACCGTCTAGGCTTTTCGATTGTTCAAAGGTGTTTCTAGTTGGTTTAATTTGCTTGGCAATCTAAGGCTTTGGTTCCCGTTCTCAATGCTTTTCACCGGCCCATATTTCATTACAAGGTTTTTTCCTGCAGTGGCGCATGGTTCCTTAAGAAAGGTCACACTACCTATACTTCGCATTAATCTTTGATGAATTCGCTTAGTGTTTCCAGCCGCCGGAAAAAAGACCTTGATGTTATGTGGTTGATTTTGGGCAAAGTGGTGTTCTTGTTTCTAAATACGTAACGATCTGTAACGATCGCACTCGGAAAATGTCATCGATCCTTTACGCGAACGTTCTTAAGAGACCGCTCTAAATATTGATAAAATTTCGTTTAGCGATTTGCTCATTTTTATGGTTGACGACTACCACTTTCGCTGGATTAGTCTTTTTTTTTGGGGCTGGCCATCAGCCAACATTTAACGTTCACGGTAGCAGTTTTTGCATTACTTCGTAAGACGGATCCTATATAGATGTAAATGTGCACCGGCGGGGATCGAACCTGTGCACCTACGTGTCGCCTCTGGTCGCAAGTGCATACGAATGCACCAAACCACGGAGCTCGACTCGCTGGATTAGTCTAATGTTATAAAATTGCACCGCGTCGTTTTTCGGCTGGCGTTAGTAGCTAACATCGATTGTTGGCTGCTTTGCATTTTAATCAGGAACTGCTCGCTGACGGCGTGAAAGCGTTGTTTGTGTCTTTAGCACTGCTAGGCGGCTATAAAGACCACCGAGAAGCTGACGCAATAGGGACTCTTCTCTGTTAAAAGAATTCGTTAGGCCGACTTGGGCTTACGCTCCGTATTCCCTTCGAAGGCGGTCGCGCTTGGGGTGAGGAGGTTCGCAACTACGTGAGTTTGCGTGAGTTGTACTGGGAAGTGTTAAGAAATGGTCTACTTTTTTCGTGCGCTATATGTCGAAGGGTGGTATAACGGTTGTGGCGATATCGAAAGAGGGCACATCACTGGCACCACGGGGAAGCGGATTAGTGTGTCGAATAAGATTAATGCAATATTGTTCATATTCTTCGTGTATATTTAGTATATGTGTGTGATTATGTGAGAAAGGAGGGGGGTCTAATCGAAGCTGTACTAATCTGTATTAAGTGCGTAATCGCTTGAACATTCATAAATCTATATATATTAACTGCAGTATTCTTTGTCGAACTTCAGTACTGATGGCGTTGACTGACGTAGTTATCGTTTACATGGAAAGATGTGAATATATTTACATCGATACACAGATACGCTGGTTTGTGGGGCATGTCTTTGTCGTTAGTATTCTGAAGATTCATAAAAATAGCTGATTTCGAAAATTTATGCACTTTTCAGGTTAATTTTTATTACCGTTTAAATTAAAAATATGGCGTATTGAGTACGTCAATATAATGTATCGCTTCCGTAAAAGCTCTTACATTTGAATATTTATTCGCAGGCTTGGTCAGAGTAATATATACGGCCTCCATTCAGCGTGTTCTCTATAATTCACAGACTTTGACAAAACTCTAATCATATATAAACTCTAAACATCAACTACGACGCAGCCGGAAAAGTTCAAATAGTTGTTCGCGGGTTATACCTATAGAACAATGTAGAAAAATTTTCAAATTCGAAATTCTTGTTTCATTCTAATATTGACATTTTTTCATCATAGATTTGTTAAGTGCGAATTATAATTTAAACATTTAAGCTTGACATATTTTCAAATTAAATTTCAAGCTGTTTATGGCACCACAAATGCGCGTATGTGGTACATCATAAATACGCGTTTGGCTTTGTCGGCACTATTGCGTTCGGTGGAAAATATTTGCAATCACGGTTTACTATAATTGCGGCTGTGTTTCAACGATACAGCGTCTAATCTCTCCCGGAGTGACGCGTGTGAACTTGTTTACATAAGCTCTTTGACCATAAAGAAAACAGTCATCGTAATTTAAATGTTATGTACATGACGCCTACGTTTCTACTTAAGAACCAAAATTCAGTTCCAATATTGAATAAAAAAATGTTTGCAATTAAATTTTTCCTCTTTTAAAGAGTCACTTTGCATTAAACGTCTGATTATGTAGGGAATGCCAAACTGTACCAGTTTTGATCAGATAATTCACGATTGGTTACAGTATTACCTAATTCAGGCACGCTGCATAAGAGCATCCTACGCGAGTTCTATTTGTAAACAGACTTTACGTTATTTGTGTATATCGTAATACCACCGGACCCCTCCCTCGAGGCTTATTTAGAATAGAAGAAAACGGCAGGAATCGGTACAGGAAGGAGCGATTGTTTTTAACGAAAAAGCTCAATTGCGGCATTTGGTAAGAGTATAAGCGCTTAACAGAATCAACCCCAGCAGAATCAATTAAAAAGTTTTCTATTCGGTCTGTTCCAAAATATACGTCGGTGTTGTTCACTCAGCGAATTGTTCACTCGATATTGCTTCTGATTTTATGTTTATGCTTTTGTACGATTTTTGTAGGCAGTTGTTTACATTACCCACATTAGAAGCTGTATATGCCATTTGCAATCTATGGCGGTGTTCTCCTCTGCTTCATTCATAAGCCTAATATACCTGTGGGTTTAGCATAATATTATTTTTACCCAATGCTCAAAATAAACTCCTTAGGGACTCCCGTTTTAAGCTCGGAACGGCTTCCCACCTTCATATAACCAAGCACACGAAGCGCTAAGAGTACAGTTTGGTTTAGACAAATACACAACTTGAGCTCGCTCATACCTTAGCCATTTAAAATCAAATGGATTCCAATGAACTTATCTACACAGCTTAAGAAAATAACTCTCAGCTGAGGTTTCTATGGCTATTGTTTATATATATATATATATATATATATAT
>MNPL01000867.1:0-22177 GCA_002081605.1 Tropilaelaps mercedesae | reverse complement strand
CATATATATATATATATATATATATATATATATATATTGTGGAATTAACACAAAAATGCGCACTAACATCTATTACTGCACCCTCGCATCGCTAATCCCAGGTATTACACTTAATTAGCCGTGCCTTATATTTCCGTTAATATATTTTATTTCTCTCTTAAAACTCTCAGTTTCGAGAAAAATATAAGGTTAATAAGACAGCCAGTTAATAAGGGACCCTTTGCGTCGCGCTTTGGCCACCTTGGCATTATCACCATTAAATTTCTGGCTCGTTGCCATACAAGTCGTCCGCTAATTGAGTTCGGTACCGCTAGTAGAACGCATATACCACTGCAAACAATCAGGTGCATTAAGCTTGGAAATACTACAGCATCCTACACCTTTTTGGTACAATACTACACTCATGTAAAAACAAAAATTTATAAAACTGGGGGAACAGATAACCACTAGTAAAAAGTTTTTCAGTGTACATTCATGCAGGAGAACGACCACTGGCTGGGTTGACTTTATGGAACGGCACTGTTGCGAGGTTTTTTACAATTGTACTCTTTAGATACCTCTTTTTTTTATAAGGTGCGTCATCGAGTATCGCGGTATAGGCCATTCTCGTATATAATATTGTGGTAATGTGCGTAATCATTGCGCTGGTGCTAGCCAATTAGAAGCTTTTTCATTGTTTCAGATACGTAGACTCGTAAATGATGAGCCATGACGCCGCGCGCCGTGTTTTTTTATTATTGAAATTTAGCAGTAGAACACTTTGCTTTTAGATCCGCTACTTGTGCATTTTTAATATTTCTACTTGACACCGGTGAGGGGAGAAATGTGTTTACCCTGCACAGATACGCCATTGACCACTTTGTCAGCAACTGGCATCTATGCAGCTGTACTGTGTAATTGACTCTGTGAACCTTATGCGATGTGGCGTCGTGGCTGCGATAAAATCTGCCTGGAATCATTCTGTTTGATCTTTTTTGCATGTACAATTCGTGTTCAGGATTCAGTAAAATGCCGAAAATGAACAGGTTCACCTTATCATAGTAGAGGCGTTCCAGCACACAAATAATCGGGGCTTAGCCGCATAAAACCGACGGTCGGACATCTCGAGACCTCACTTGGTTGGCAGAATCCGCTCATAGTAACAATAGATGCGTCAATAGCAAACCTAATGATGATAATAGCCATTAAGGTGGTAGTGATAATTGCTACGTTCATAGCGCGTAGCTGTGCACTGTCGGTGAACTTTGATGCTGCTAGCTTGTTCTTACCAGGATACGTCTAATTGCATTTTTATGTTCTGTTGATATGAGTCAGTTAAGATCTCATGAAGTCAAATACCAGGGCTGTATCATTGATATTGATATTGGTTTTTCTATATTGGTATACTTTGGGCTTATATATAGTTCCGTTTATTACATATTTATTATTCAAGCGTCGAGCGTTGATAAATCCTTGTGTTTCTAATAGCGCTAAACAACTTATTATTGGTTATTATTATTATTATTATTATTATTATTATTATTATTATTATTATTATTGTATGCTCGCTATGTATACGCTAATGTTTGTTGGCCGTCGTAGTTTTTACCAGAAGGTTTTCCCGGCCGCTGCTAACGATAACAAAACGGATGCGGGTGATGTCGCACTAGATCGTGGTTTGATCAGACAGATCTATCTTTTCTCATTCCTCTTTCTAGTTGAAGCTGAGTCAAATGCATCGTTGTCTAGCTAATTAGCGACATAAGCTATCGTCAGTCTCGTAATAATAGATTAAAATAGGTCGTCGAGCTCTCGGTGGCTTGGCACATTCGCGTGCGCCCTGTGACCGAAGGAAACACGTAGGTTTCCTCCGGTGCACACTTACATTTATATGGGATCCGTCTTAAGAAGTAATGCAAAAGCTGCTACCGTGGACGTTAAATCTTGGCTGATGGTCAGCTTTAAAAATTATTTAAATTGAAGTAGGTCGAGCTCGGTGGCCTGGTGCATTCGTGTGCCCATTGCGACCGAAGAGCCACGTAGGTGCACCGGTTCGAGCCCCGCCGTTGCACATTTATATTCCGCACACATGAGGTCCGTCCTACGATGCTATGCGAAAAGTGCTACCGTACACACTAAATGTTAGCTGATAATCAGCCTTCAAAAAAATAGATTAAAGTAAGTGTTAGATATGTCTCCCTACGAGTGTTTTATCTGAAACTAATATGTTCGAAAATGTATGATTTGAGGTATTGTCCTGATTTTTGCGTAGTAGTAGTTATTCATACAATTGCAACTACAATTCAATTTGCAATTTAATTGCATAGAATAATTGCGAAAGAATGTTTCCCCTTCTTTCTGTTTGTGCACAATATTTGACACACCGAATTTTGTGAAGTAGACTTGAGATGAGTGTGAATATAATACACTTAGTGGTACAGGACATCAAATATTCACAGGATTCTTCCTGAACTATAAAATCAAAGACAAATTTGTTCTGCGGAAGGCTTTGGAGGAGGGCTCATTACGAATGTGCACATCAGAAAACTCATAAAATTTCTGCCAAAACAGTTCCGCATTTCGAATATTTCGTAACATAATGTATGGTAATTAAAATAAAAATCCGTATTCGTATATGTAAATGTTTGCATAGATATCTTGATCTGGTTGAAAAACGACCGTGAAGCGTTTCGATAATATAAATATGAATTCTGGATTTCTAGTGTATTCACCTTTTACTTGGCATCACTGAATGGGCTCCGTAACACAACAACATATTCTAGACACGCCGCTTCAAGGCTTCACCCAATGTTGCTGAACAAAGAAATTTGATTCCGGTGTTACCGTCTTGTCCAATTCTATCAATATGATTTCTTTTCGTTTGTGTTCTTGTCTACGTTATTGGCGTTCGTATATGCCGCCGCCAAAACCGCCGCCAGCGGTCTTACTTGAGGCTACTGGTCCATTTTGGATGCGATCGACGCGCTGCAACAGTCTCCGCTATACTCAGTCCATGCATCTCATTTGCCACCACTTCGCGCCAACAAATATCTCAATAATGTTATTTCTAGCATTCACTTCTTCATCGGCAAATCGAGTATACAGCGGGCTGATATCTGTTCTAAAAGGCGCGCATAACTAGTGCCTTTGTGCGGGCATGATGTCGTAGAAGAAGAATTTCAATAGTCATCGTAATCGGCACCATCATCATATTGATAATAATAATAATAATGGGAGAGTTATATAAAAATCAAGTGAGCCTCGCTCTCTTAAATACACAATTTTTCTCTTTAGACACATCTCCAATATTTCTGCGACTTCTGGTATCTGCTTGACATCGATTGATTGGAACTTTCACTTATTATTCGTTCGATCTGAATTTTCCCATGGATTTGATGATTTTCATGTAAGCGCGTATCGTTGCTACTTTCACTGAATATGGTACGCAAAAAATATGCTGGAAGCTGACCAGAAGCTCTTCGGGTTTGGTTGAAATCGTATTTAATTTTATCGCTGCTTCTAGGAGTCACGGCAACGTGGACGAATGAAAAAGTAAAAACGAAACGGGTTGATTGTCAACTTGGGAAACGAAAAAAACCGAGTATTTGAAAATGATTACAGGTCCAAAAAGTTTAAGGTATTCACGTACAGGAATTGGTACTTCGTAGCCAAAAAAAAGAGGCAAGAGCAGTAATTATCTTCAAGAGTCAACCTATCGAGGTTTTTAATTAAAATCTGCTACAGAAAAGTGTTACCTTGTATCAATTTCAAGATGATGAGACAGAAAAAGTCTGGCCGATTCATACACAACGGTTTTAAAATAATGAAAAAAACAGCTAGAATATAGTAATCAGCAAAAACCAGGAGATCGTTTCGCGTTGTAGGAAAATTTACAAAATTTTTCTGGTTTCAATGTAAGGCAGCTACTGGTGTAGCCATCGAAATAGTCCTTTTCTTTATGAGTTATTTAGAAAAGGCGAGAGAAACGGGGCGTAGCACACCATTTTCATTTAATTTTCCAGTAATTATTGTCGGTTGTTGATTTTTCATCTTAAGCTGCCTAATAAAACGAGTTAATATATAATTATTATTACACATTAGCCACCTGTGGCAAGTAACAGCACGGAATCTTATTCATACATTAATAGGTTTGCCACAGAGACCCTTGACTTACGTATTCATTTTACAAAAAGCGTCTTAACACTGAGGTAAGCTCTTTGCCGACTCTTCTCGTTTTAAGCTCAGAACTGCTTTCACAGTACTTCGCGCATTTAATTATGAGTCCACAAAGGGCTAAGCATGCAACGAATTATTGCTAGAATACGAGAAATAGACCGGCACCACACTGAAAACCTATCATTTAAAAAACTTTCAACTTTTTGAGCATTCACCCCTAAACTGCCAGGTAGGTAGAAGCTACAATAAAGCGCGATTAAAAAACATTTGGTATGCGAAATATGAGAATCAAGTTTTTTGGTGTCGAAAAAATTTGTAAATTAAGTCTCATTATAGTTGTACGTTGGTTGGAAGAACCCGGCATATGTGGATTGGTTTGTGCAGGAACGGAGCTCTCGTTGCTGTTTAAAAATGAATCTATGAATTCTTGTATTTATGATAAATGCACGCTAATCGCCAACAACATAAGAGATATGGAATATCAATTTGGAAAGCTTTTATCGTTACACAATCGTATCAAACATGTCCGAGCAAGGTTAGGGGAGCCACTATAAAATGACATATCACATCGACCACATACAAAGCACATTTCAAGCCTTTATATTACCTTAAAAAGCAGGCCATTGTCTGGTTCAATGACATAATCCAATGCAATAACTCCGAGTTCGAATCAAAGATACAAGATGTTAAGAAGATTTTGAATGAGGCTATGGGATAAACCCACAAAATTAAAGTCCACAAAATTTTCAAGTAATATGCTAAAATGTTGCTACTTCGCGGTTCACCTTAATCATCACTAATGGTCCTAACAGGGGCACGTTGGAAAATACAATAGGTTTCTTCCAGTAAACCGTACTAACAATACAATACTGACCATACATACACATACAGACAGGCTCTTTGCTAATCTAATTGAAAGAATTGAAAATGATGAAAAGTCTCTAGGCCGCTGTATTATCTCCAACGGATCCAACGTTAAGTGAACGGAAACCTCAAGGAACCAGCCTTTGCTATACCCTTTACTCAACCCGTCATTTGAGATAAATTGTGTCTGTTATGTGCTAGATTGTTGTTTTTGAATGCGCTATGATAGTGGAGTAACTAGTGTATACACTACATCTCGAACAGTATTGCAAAACGAAGTATAGGGATGTTACGCTGTGGTATAATAAATCTAAGGTCTATTAAACATCGTGAATATTTGTAAAAACCTAATAAAGACCAGTTCGATTGAAATTAAAGCTTGAGTAAATCCGCTTTTGAAGTAAAAAAAAAGCGAATCATCTTAAACACACACGTCTTTTATCAACTCTCGGAAAAATATAAACGCCCTTGGCTCATTCGATGCATCAAGTTTGACACACAACATTTTTTTATCTCGTTCTACTACACCAGCCGATGGTGAAAAGTTATGGCGCTTACCAACTCAACTTTTTCACGGTTTTGTCGTATATTAGCCAGTTCAATTATTTAAATAATTTGGATGAATTACTACTAGCCGTGATGAATAAACAGCAGTTTATAGCAACATTATCGTTAGATTGCTAGTTTTATCTCATTTATATTTTGCATCAAATAACCACCATTGATTAACTACCCGTTGTATCTTCTGAGGGGAGTCATTTTTTTGTTCAGATATGACTTAAAGCCAAGGGACCGCGTTACGTCTCTCGCTTCTTCTCTATCCACGCGTCCTTGCGGCCTTGAGTGAAGCAATAGATTCAATAAATGAATTAGATGAAGCCACCGGATGGAGCTTTCTCCCGCTGTCCGACTTCACTGGATTGCGCTAGAGGCAGGTACAGTTTACGATTCCATGCAGATACTCTGAGAACAAAAGTCCATCTGCATCAAGTTGACGACAAATTTATTGTTTTCCTATTAAGGTACTTAACTGGATATCTTTTATGAATTGCTACTCAAGTTGCCATCCTTTGGCGTTTGTTTTCTTGGCATAGGCGGTCGGGGCGTTTACGCACGGTTATAATAGGAATGTGTGTTTTTATATTGACTTGGCTGTTTTGTATACATTTCACCGCAGCTTTCGAAGTATATTTTATTCTCAACGTAATTAGGTACATACAGCGCATACGTTATCATAATAAACCTACTGATTGATAGAGATAAAAAGGTTGCTCATAAATTTGGACCGTTTCACGGTTAGCCGCTTGAGATTTGCTTAGCTAATTTTTTAATCATTCAAGAGATCTTTCTCTCTATTTGCTAATGCAAACACAGAATGAAGGTGCGTAATTTTCGGCCATTGTGAAATCTTGGTTGCCAACGAGGTAACTATCCCTACTGGATCTAAATGGCCTTTTGAAAACACCCTTAGGTATTGCTGCACATAATAGTGAAGTGGCTTCCAATAAATAAGCATTTAGCAGTTATTTCTTTTACCTGTTCCGATAGTCAGGAACTTTTAAGTATAATTTGGCAGCAAAGCTAAATGGTTTGGGTTTTTGTTATAAGAAAAACAATAATAATTTTTTTGAGAAATAAATATGGCTCTTTAAGATTATGAGCAAGCCCGAGTTCGACGCTATCTAAATATAACAACCTATGGGTAATAGGTGAACAAATGATTGCTGAACTTTGCAGAACAACGCCAAGCGATTCTCAAAAAATTTTTTACGACTTCCTTGACAAACCTTTCATCGAATGTCATTTTGGGTAGCTATCCCAGCCAGAATGGCACCGCCTTACTGATTGATGGGCATTGTTAACATGAACGCATCCCAAATACTTCGCTCGTTATGATTTTTACTATTAAATGCAAAGCTCAACTAGCGACTAACATTGAACGTCATAAACTAGATTTGTATAGACCGGGTCCGAATTATGGAACAATCCGTCTGACAGCAAAAGTAATTTAATACACCAACGTATTGTACTTTATATGGAAATCAGAGATTAGGTGGAAGCATACTAAAGCAGGCATGCTTTTTAATACCTATTAATAGACGCCATTAAACTAAAAAAACAACCATTATGATTTTATTATCAGGTTGGGTACTTCAAAACCTACACGTTGCAGTGCACCATTTTATTTATTTCCTTAAAAATATTATACATGAAAATCATATTTTAAATTGACAAAAATGCTACGTAATTTCGTTAGCCATTCACTGGCGCAACACGATTCTGAGCACGTCAAAACTGGGGAGCACTGATGACACAAATGGCTAAAATAGAAAACGCCGTCTGTAAAATCATAATATAGCGGACATTTTCGGAAGACACTATGTATGTATTTTTCTCTTTCGTTAGTTCATTTGCGGTGTCACTCACTCCGTTGAGTATTCTGGCACCCATTCGCAATCCCAATCCGTGAAGGAATGCGTCGTTGCACTTTCATCATGATCGGCGATGTTCATATTCGTCAAGGGTTTCTCCTCTCTAAAATGTCGCTATTCGTAACTAAGTTTCTGCATAGTCTTATTCTGAACATTCATTTGGCGCTAGTGTCTGACGGGATCTGTCGCCTTCGAGGTGCGAAGAAGTTTGATCGAGTTCTCGCTTTGATCGAGTGGCGCTCGGTGTCGCCGGGTATTTGGCTGGCTCGGTCCCGTTGAAGAATCGAGCAAATCCTATGACCACCCGCTGACCATTCCAACTTCGCTGTTGTATACGACCCATTCGACCAATGGTCATAAGGGTACACACGTGAAAATACCGTCTCTGTCCATCGAGCGAATCATAGATACCACAACACAATATCTAAGTTTCGAGATACCACAAAGGTTTTGCACAGCAAGGTCCACTACAAGAAGTAACAACTCGAAATGGTGGCGATTGTTCACGAGTTTAGCGATAGTCGGAGAAGACCTATTGGAGTGCCAGATGGAAAAAAAATATGAATTTGAGTATATTTCGAATAAACAAGTATCGCCGCTCATTAATTTTCGACAATAATTGTAGGTAATTGTCGTTCGTCCTTAAGCATCCGGCATTTCACTGTAGGTAACAAAGTTAAATAACATACGACCTGTCTAGGACTACAACTAATTTTTTTAAATAATTCACACCCAACTCGTCTTAGTACAAGCAAAGTAATCGGAATTCGTGGTGCCAAATGATATAAACGTGATTGACGAAAACACCAAAAAAATGAATAGGTGAACAAAGCAAAAATGTTTTACCTATATGCAATAATTGTGCAATAATACTTTTGCTATAGCAGGACCACTCCAGCCCCAACAAAGCTGATTACCCATTCGGCTTCAAAAATTGTTTAGTACGGGATAGGTGCATGCTAAATAACAAGACTACCTGAACGGTGATTGAGCAAAACGGCAAGCTTATGGCAGATCCACATGTAGCAGGGCTGGATGTTTATATCGTTTCATATTTACATGTTCCATATAATGTTAGGCAGCGCGAATATTAGGCAGCGCGAATATTAGGCGCATTTAAGTAAGCGAGTGCTTTTAATTGTAGCATAAACAGCATCATAACGAATTCAGCATTGGGAATTTTTCTAGACAGCAATCTGCATGTACTTACGCATGAATATACATAAACCATTATAAACCGCAGAGAAAAATCGCTCAAAGATGCTAAATGAATTATGTTTAAACCACCGCTAAAGGTTAAGTCTGTGCCTGCGTATGTACTGCATCAGATACTGTTTTCAGAGGAAGTGCATTTGTACGTCGGAACATGATGGATCGATTTTCCATCGAAGGATGTTTTCTCATAATAAGACATTGACGCAAGGAAGTTGACAGTTGCTCCTTCTACGAAGTTGCTTTATGAGGAAGACCATGTTTGCATAGGAATTCACAGTCATTTACGCAAAATTAATTATCTAATAAGCCATATTGATAAATGAACAAATAGTCTCGGAGATGAAGTCCATCAATCCATTTGTAAAAACTGTACGTTCAATTAATGAGATAGTTTGATGGAAACAATCTAGAGGTTAGAACGATATTCATATAGACGTAATTGGTATTTTGCATTGCAACCGCACTTCTACCATAGTTATAGAATACATAATTGGGTTTAAGTCATACATATAATGTCTGATTGTATACAAGTCTATCCTTAAGGGAGCACAGGCGTTTTACCTTGAAAATATATTTGTTTGATGTCGTATTACGAACACCACCGCTAATCAAATATATGCAGGTTACATATTCACAAGTATGTGTAGCCTGTACTTCCGTTCGGGCACTCCGGTGGGCCAGACTTTAAAATTTTATGGTATAACATGCAGTCCTTAGCTGGAGCTCAATCGTATCCCTTTAATTTTCTGATAGCGACTCGTTGTGCAGTTCCATGCACTCATAGTTAGAGAAAGCTAAGAATTTTCCGTGGATCCAGCGGGCCATATTATACTTTTTATACCTACTTTAGTTCTCTGTGACTCACCATCACGGAAATAAGTTGAAAAATATCGAACCCATCCAGGATGTATTACTCGTGACATATTGCCATCTACTAAACATTATATTTACCATCGACAAATTGTCGAATTTCGCCATATTCGTTAAAATATACGCATATAAAGCTCAGCTCGAGGATAAGTGCATATAGTGCTATCTCGAGTGTGCGTTGGATCTGCGACGGTGCAGGCGTGTAGTAACATTACGCTGGACATTTCCAGATTTGCCATAAATGCATAAATGTTTGATATGAATGTATGCTCAAGAATCGGCATTTTTTATTTTTATCATTGTTATCAATGTTCTCTATATGGACTACTATTAAATGACTAATACTATTCACAGACTCCCGATAGACACATGAGTAATATCCAATCCACTGATGCCGTTCGTCATGCGTGAGTGCATTGTTCGCAAACGTTTGCGCGTAAGTTATCCTCGCATTCATCACTGGCATTCGTCCCAGTGAATCAATTTTTCCTCGCCTTATGGGTTCTACTTCTCATTTTTTTAAGCTTTTAGCTCATACCCTCCTTCTTTCATCGTATCACAATGGCATAATTCGTAGTGGTTATAGGGGTTAAAAAGTTGACTTAGTCCTTCCAGGTCTTGTCTTCATCATCCTCACCACACACACACATAACTATATGCACAATTACATAAATGCACCCCTACACACGTGTTTGTTCCATTGGTCTTCTGCCTTGGACGATTGTCTGAAACGCTCGCCTGAGTACACACCACAATCATCATTTACTGGCATGTTTATAGTAAATGCTGCACGCATCAGATATTACACCAGCCATAGCTTCCATCCCCTTTGTCTATCTTTTCGTCCAGAACGTAGTCAGGCTTACGCTTCCACAATCCCACCTTTCCAAGTGGTGGTAGTCACTCTGCAATTTAAACACAGGGAGAATAAAGAGCATAGACATTTTTGTGCCATTATTACGTTTATGGCTTGTCACCAGAGGAGCTCTCTTTCTCTCTCTCTTTCGATCAGGGGTCACAGCATAGTGAACCATAACGTTGCTCGATGTTCATTAAGTGACATTCTAGAACGGTTAGCACTATAACTACATATAATAAACAAGTGCTTTATGGTTGTTGGGCGCGCGCTGTCATCGAGATGAGCTCATGTCAGCGATTGGGTAATGTCATGGTCTCTACGGCCCAGTCAGCTTTTCTCGTAATTACATTTATCTACAGCCTCCTCAATGCGCCAGTTTGGATGCAACCAGCCGATGTGTTTCCGGAAACTTAAAAAGAGCTACATATATATATATATATATATCCGTCAAATGAAATGATCGCCATCACTTCAACAAGGCAGCGATTGTTTATACTGCAGGCGCGCATTACTTCATCGATAAAACACCTGACCTTCGGGACTTTGCCGGTACAGGTTCTGGCAGGGCAGCGCAACATCAACGACAAAAAAACGTTAAAAATCCAAATGAGAAGAACTATGAACAGTGACATAGATATTGTTTGCTTGGTTCGAAAATAAGTGCCTATATATGTCACAGAACTTGTCAGATTGAGAGTGAGGTGATTTCATCGAATAACAGCCAAAAACCCCGCTTATTCTTATGACGCCATCAGGTCTATTGGTAGTGGATGTTGCGGTGACACGAGTCCGCAGTTAGAGTAGCCTTTTACGGACTCAAGAAGGAGAACAGGTCCCCGACCCGTCGACGTGCGCAGAATTGTCATTGTAGCGATAATATTTGCCGTGACAATCTCAAAATAAACGCTACAATAAACAGAGCATTTATACTGTGATTTATTTTTTTAAATAACACATACCGAGATAAATCAAATAAAAGCTTTCCGCGTGGAGTTTGTTAATTGTCCGTGGCCTTTGTTTATGTGATGGAAACGGTACATACGGGAATATCTCTAACAGATAAATATTTTAACCGCCATGTTTCTTACCAAAATACAATTTACTTTTTGCTTGAGTTATAGGCACAGGTCTTACCTTGTTAAATGACACCGTACCGCAAAGGGTTGTATTTCAACGCTGTCAAAGACGAAGCTTAGACCGTTTGTGATTGAGTACTTCTCTATCTTTGGAAGGGTACATATAATCACTGAGCAAGGTTTTTCCTTTTTAAACTAGATAAAGCATTTACGCACCTTAGTGTATAGACCCAGCGCTAGCAGTTTCATTTGTAATCTCTTTCAATCAAAAAGATCTTAAAAATACACTAGATTTTTTTGTACATGAGCATTATCTGTAACATTGATGTAATATTTTTCTTAGCATATGTGTAATACGTAAAAATTTAAAGTACATCAGCAATATTGTAGGAATTGAATCTATTCTTGATGGTAGATCTAGTCTCGATGTTGTGCGATCCGAAAGGACATATATTAAGTTTACATTTCAATCAGCCTAGCTCCATTGCAGGTTTATCTCCAAGAAAAAAAATGTAATTTATTGGTTTAAACTGAAATTTCTTCAATTCATGTTCAAAATTATATTCATCAAAATATGATCTACTATTTGCTTTCAGTTTCACCATGTGAATCGCATGACTCCTTGTAATGCTTTTTTTAAACAAACAATAGAAAACACTGCAACTTGTGTACTTTGTGAGAGGAAATCTATAATTTATTTTCGCGTCCACACCTTTTCTACTATTTATTTACAGGTTTCAATAAATTAGCAATGCGAGATCCTCATCTGCTCATTGAATAGCTCCCAATAAATAGCTAACACTTATACAGCCACGGACTGATGCTAAAAATAGCCATTTTACAATAGCATTTCTTATCCCTATACAATTGTGATCTCGGCTGTTCTGGAGTTGAGTATAGTCGAAACCAGATCAAACCGGGTGGACTGTGTGGTGACTTATTGGCCTGCACAAACTGTTTTCCGAGTGGCCACTACAATTACGATAACATAGCAAAAGTGTCACCAGTCTACAGACGTCAGCGTAGTACTCATGCTACTATAATAAATACACCTTCCGGCATGAAATTCGTTTCAGCTCGCCACATCTCCAGGTCAGCATCACGTCCATAGTGTCTCATAATAACCTACAGTGTCCTTCGGCTTCAGGGATACTTGATTTCCTCCCAGAACAAACAGTACTAAGCTCCTCGTCAACTTTCCAGGCTCTTTTGACCGATCTACTTCTTCTTCTTCTTGTATACGCTGCAAACACAGTAGTTTGGTGGGCAGTAGGACGGCGTATGATTGCAGTTAGCGACGCACCAAACGTCCATCGCTTCGCTCCGAAGAATCCCTACAGCGAAGCACTGCAGCCTACTGTGGACTTGCTGCTGCGGGAATACCAATTGCGTGTGGGTTTGACTTGAAGGCTGGTCATGGCGTTGTGTTATAGTTACACTGCCTGGATAGAACCGGTCAAGCTGTGGTACGTACTGGTTCTGACCGTCGATTGTACTAAAGAAGGCGGGAAGCGTTGCTGCCTGATGAACGTTTTCGGGGCTAGTCAGATCAACATTGGCTGTGTATGTCACCCCACTGCGGACATTTCCATCAGCTATAAAACTACTGTCACCGCTCGTACGCGGATCATGTGGGTAGAAATCGTGAGTCTTAAGATCGCGTAGTTTGTCGCCATAGCGCGGAGGTGTAATAACCACTTCTTCTACGCCAACCTGGCGTGGGTTGTCCACTATATGAACCATGTCCGGCATGGAGCCAGAATAATAGAACGGGTACACGTGACGGGGTGAAACACCCGAAATGGCCACCACGGTGAGTAGGAACACAGGAAGCATTTTCTTCACTGCTAAGTTGTGTTAGTATTACTTCCTTCGAGAACAAGGTCTTCGTTATACCCGGATGGAACACCGGCAATTTTTACACCGCTTTCAGATCGGAATTAGGCGGTAGCCGCTCACAACTAAACGTTCACCAGGACACGTGTGTGCTACTCAAACATATGACGATGTGCGGTCCCTCAGCTGGACTCAGTTGCCTATGTAGGCCAGCCTATTTGATCGCGGGTGAGGCGCTCGAGAGACTCCGGCGCGCGAGAGAGAGTTCCCTTACACCACCAGTGGACGAGTCACACAGCGTTTGCGGGGTGGCCAGTGACAATGTTGGCAATACTGGTTGGAATAGCGAAGTGGAAGGCCATCGTGCAGAGGCAGAAGAACGGGCGCCAGGCTGACTGTGAGCACTCGCGACGCAGTGACACAGCAGCGGGCAATCCGCTAGCGAATATTAATGCCTGGAAATACCACCATCAACGAGAATATGTAACACGTTTTACGTGAATCATATTGCCACACACACACAAACATACCTTCACAGGCCGTCAAAAGGCCATGAGATCGGCGATGTACAATGCGGGAAAGTACCGTTAGTCATAAACCATATTGTGTTTATATTGGATCTCGATTATATTCTGGCGTCTTCACAGAAAATGACCACAGAGCAATTGACAAGTTGATAGTCTGCGAAAAGGAAATCGACTTCGATGCTGGCTAGGCTCTGCGACGGGTACGCGATTGTATCCTTTTTTTAGAGATTATCTTCATGTACTATTATGATTGACATATGACAGTCTTTGCATTTAAAAAGAACCGCCCAGGGTACTTTGCTAATGAATATACATGGACGTAATATGCATTCAAAATGTTGTCTACAAAGAGAAATCTGAACTTACACATGCCTGATTTCTATCGCATGCCTCCAGTACTGTTCTTAATAAACAAATAGTCAATAAACAAATAGGTCTAGTAGTTATTAGCTTGACTTCTCACGATATTAGACCGTCAACAAACGGTCAGTGCTGCGACAATGGATAACAAAATTCCGTCAGATTGAAAAAGAGATCTTCCGCCGTCACCGGTGTCACCGGTGAACGAGGAAAAGCCGCTGTGATAAGCCGCTGCTGTGACTTAGGAGATGCCTTGAAAAGAAAGGCTAAATTTCACGCGTGTCTGTGATTCCGTGTCTTAAAGGTAGTTTCACATCAACATGTCTCTCCGGAAAGATCATGCTTTTCTAGAAACAAAGATATGTATGTCCTAGCCGTTCTGGTAAAGGTATCATAGCGATTAATATAGCACTATGAGACGATGTCAACAGTGTGCTCTATTTAGAGGAACAGCAGGATATTTTAGGCACCGAAAGATTGGCTAATGGCATGTACATAACAGCTTCCCTATAAACCTTGTGGATCTTACCATTTCCCTGAATTGTATGAGAAAAGACAGTATGTCAGTAAGTTAAATTCCCTAGGTCAAAAAAAACGCCGACGTAAGAACTTCGTATGACTTGATTTACTTAATTTTCGAAAAGGTTCCATGTTCATAGGTGCATCTATAGGTTTATTTTGAGATTGTCACCTTGTATTTCGATGGACGCAAAATTTCTATATAAATATGCAGATTAATACGTGAGTCTTGTATCTTAAACACGCGTTAAAACTTTGAACTTAATTTAGAGGGAGTGCAAGTCTACGCACCACAACTACACTTGTAATACAATACAGAAATTTAGTTGTGATACCATGTATTTTACGCAACTACATCTCACTGAAGCCACCTGAAAACGAATTACAGGTTATACGCTCACGCAACTGAGCCCAAAAATCCCTTCGATATTGCTACAAAAGTGTTCCAAGGGGCTCAGTTATTTGTGCGGTGCCAGCGGAATTGCAAGAGTCAAGAAGATTTACTGGTATTCCACTTAGGCGGAATGGACGGAAAGGGCTGCCCCATTTATTGATAGTCGCCTGTGCGGGCAAATCAACATGGCAGCTTATATCAACCCGCAGCTACGGACATGTACGGCATTTATTGAATACGACGAAATCTCACCTAAAAGAGACTTTATAAATAAGTGAGTTGCACTACTGTCACATAACCTAATAATAATGGCACAGATGACAACTGACGTTAAGTCAAAGTAAGCCTACTTAGCCGTGTACTGGACTCTAATAGTGTGACAGATAATTGTAGACACCATGATGTTCGCTTCGTTCGTACATATCAACTGTGTCTTATTAAGAATACATTAGTGAAAACTATGGGAAAACACTTTGAAACCATGATGGCGCTGGTGATGGAAGGCACGCTAAGAATTTAATAAAACAGTTATTTCGTCTACATGTGAATAGTTACGCAAAAAAATGGGACGAAATTATCTCTTTTTATTTAGCCCTGGCCAAAATGGTGTAAAATTTAGTATGCAAACTTAAATGCTAGTAGCCTATATTTCGATCTTTTATGAGGCGTTTATGTGCCTTTGAAAACGAGGCGCACATTCCTTAAACAGTAGCTTCGTATTTTTGGCTATTAATGACAGTGTCTTATAAAGCGGCACAGCCGACGCGCGGGTAATGGATAAATAAAGCACAGAGATTTGGGGTTGCTGATGTTCACTCACGGCCGCCTGATCCCGATGTATATATGTATACATATACTCCCGTGTAAGATACTGTCAGACGCTGGTCCCATACATACATTACCACGGCGAGGATTCTTTTTGGAAGAAGGATGACCCCAGTTGGTGTGCGTAATTTATGGCAAGCGTAATTATTGTGAACTGATTTGGCAGAGTACATCAACAGCCATATCGATGCATTTGCTAATATGGACACAGTGTTCACGCGATGCGACTCCAGTAAATTCCATACGTTGCTTGTCGTTTTACAGAAAATTTTGCGACTTTGCAGTGTCTGTAGAAGACCTTCCATTTCCGACGGGAATTTCATTGGAAATGCTCGGTTTTTTGGTATAAAGTAATTAGAATAACTATTTCTCGGAAGGCTTTCTCATTAGTGCTTTAACGGCTTTCTGTCGTTCGGAGGCAAATGTGAACGAACATTTGCCAAGAAGCGGCAACAAATTATCTACATAGCAGATGTCATTACACAAAATCCTGGATAAGGTACGCGTGGCAAGTTATTGCACATTTCGTTGCTGCACGAGAAATACGCCAGGCGAAAACTGAATTATCGGTTAGTGTGTATTGGTGTGATTCATTGTAACTTGTTATAAACATGTGCATATATGTCAAAGCTGTGTGAGACATTTGATGCTCGGCTGTTGATTGAAAAAACGCATTTACGGTTAAATTTCTCTTCTGTTAAGAGCCACGGAAGCGAATCCTTTATCTGGTGTCACGAGTGTGCATTTCCTTGCCAAACTGCTTAGCCTAACGCTGACGTGGGGAAAGCTAAAGAGCAAATAACCAAAAAATTGTAGTTCAGCGAGCAATTGCCGGCAGCAAATTAATACACGCTTATCTTTCTTACTTTCTTTAAACGCCTGGACCATAGGAACCATTGTTGTGATTATATACACTTTTGTTAAGTCGATCTTGTGACAGTTAAATAAAAACGCAAAAAGTGCGTCGTAGGAGACGTAGCAAAATATCCACATTTTAGAGTCATATAAAAACTGTGGTGAACTAGGGTTAGGTTATGAGTCAATTCAATGACTTTCAATAGCTTTTTTAAGCTTTTTATCTCACAACATTTATACCATTGTAAAAAACAAGATCATCTAATCTTAAGTAGCAGTCTCTAAACAGAAACTTGAATATTTTCATATATCTCTTTATTGACTTTTCTATATGGCTAATAGCTAAGTCTGCAACGTAAATAAAAGACTCCTCTCATACACTCCATGGCAAACTTTTTGCTTATATAACTCTCAGAATTGCGCAATCGTAACCATTAACAATCTTAGCTAATCGGATGCTTAAAAGTACGTTATTTTTATTATTCTTATAAAAAGGAAGAAGTGACCTAAGTCGATTCCAATAGCGTTGCAAGGTATTTTTGTTTCGCCTCTATTTTCTCTTCTTTTTACATATTTTGCGATTATCTTCAGGCTAGTCCTGTCGCCATGGCTAAACAACCGTTTTTTGGTGTAAACTTCAGTATAGCTTATCGTTGTAGCTTTGCCTTCCAAAAACTATTTCCGTGCAACAGGAATAGGCAAGACGATAGTCGGAGCGATTTGGATATACGTTCTAACTGCGCTGAGAGCGACGCTTGGTAGTATGTGGGCTTGTGAATCCAAAATTCAGTTAATCATTGAATAAGTGTCCGAACCACCGCTGTGAGGTGACTACATTTTGTATTTCCTTTTTACTTGAGAAATCGTTCGATTATGCGGCCATATGTTAGGCTTCGTAGGTAACGTAATGACGACCGTGGTGATACTCTGGCAATACCTCATATGAGATGATCGGTTCAATGCGGTGATAGTTGGACAAGTTGGATAGATAGGTAGCCTCATATGAGGCGGGTACGTTCACCGAAGGATAATGTGGCATAGCCGGTTGATAGTAGGAGTCATATGTGTCGGTTGAGGGGATCGAGTGGTAGTACGACGCAGTGGAGCGATATTGGGTCTCACGTGGGATAACCGAGTCCTCGTTTTTACTCACTGGGACAAAGACATGCGCGAGTGGGACGTTTTTGAATATAATAATCTTCTCTTCCTTTGGTAAACTAGGCGTAAGTGAGACGTATTTAATTTTTGAGTATTCAGGTGGTAAAAGCTGCCGAACTGGGATCTTCATTTCATGGCGTGTATTTTTTTGTGTTTCCTGAAGAACAAATACACATGTGGAAAGGATTATTTTTGGAAAAATTCAAACATTTGCTTACGTTGTGGAATTATTTGTATTGAATTCGGTGTGCTCGCAAGTACGTAATTTACATTTGCAAGAGCCTATATCAGCAACACTAGTTTCTGTGAACCTTACATCTATTTGTCGTCGGCTTTTTTATGTCTAAATAGAATTTCTTTGAAAAGCGTATTCCCGAAGAGCGAAAATTGCGTCTCACTCGCTTACTGCGATCAACTGTTCAGTGGACTTTTTAACCTGTCGCATTTTTTAATTGCCCTGTTGATTGCAGTGGGTAAAGTAAGGCTGTTTGCTTCTCAGTTTATGGTTGCCTTGAATCTGAAAAGCTTTTGATCAAAACAGCGCTACAATCTCTCAACTATGGAGTTAGCGGGTCGGGTCACGCAAATGAGCTACAAATTGATACGATATTTAAACTTACAGATATTTGATAACCTTTAAAGCAAGTCGCTTTGGAGGCAGGAGCAGAGAATGTAGAGGAAGTTTAAGTGCGTTTTAGAGACATATTGTTTTCTCTGTGAACGGGACTTTGAGGAATAGTGCACTAACAAAACGACAAAGCTAATTTATTGCACACACAGTTTAATCAAATTCTATTATACGAGCGATAATGAATAAAGTTCTTCGCCAGATCTACCGCAAGATAATCTACAGTCGGTTCAGGAATGAACCGGTAGGACAAAATCAGAGAAATGTAAGTTTTCTTTCTGTTCGGATGAACTACGAATTTTTGTTATGCCTTGAATAATTATGAAATAATATATTATGTCTATTTTTGAGCATTTTGTCTGTAGTTTTTAGTTTATTACGAAATAGCGTAACAAATTAGTGAGTTCTCTTTGATCTTCTAAGCGAACATACCGAGTCTGAAGGCGCATACTTTGTAGCAGGAATAGCACCATACGTCAGCTCCTTTGCTTGATCCACATCGTCACTTGACAATGACACTGCGGGAACGATTTTTAAGTGATCCACGAGCTGGTGTCACAAAACCGGTTAACCATTTAACTCAATTAGCACAGATATTATTAAACAAAGGGAATAATGTCAAGGATTAATATAAAGCATAACTATTTAATTTCTCCGGCACAGTTCTTCAGTACACGTTCTATTATCTATCGAATAAACGAAAAAGGCATTATTTAGTAATGGAGGTAGTGCCAAAAAAGGAATTACAGGTGCATTCTTCTCTTGGCAATATTAGCACTGCTGTACACAACAGCAGCGTTAATGGTGTCTAATGTGACCGATGGGCAACCAACGGTCCTGAAACGCCAATGAGTAGAATAGCTAGTTCATCTCTGTAAAACTTTAGACAAACTACCTATTCGCTATAAACAATCGAGTGATGTTGGGTTGGTTTACACTAAAACTTGTGGTATTAAATTTTCTGTAACGTGAATACAAGAGGGGGTATACAGTAACTCCAATATGCGACGAGCCAGAAATAGGACATAACTGGCATAAGCTGACATATACTGAGTTAACATGATTTGCTTAAGGTTCCTATGATTACTATTAGCGAAGTATCAGGGAAGAGGTTTAGAAAAACCGAAAACGATGTTTGCGGACGGAAAGGTGGAGTTCAGGAGAGGTACAAAGGCGTTCTGACGAAGGCATCTTCAATTTGAGATGTCAGTGCATAAAGTGTACCGGTGGACGATAAAAGTGTGTGGAGAATGATAAGCAATAATGGATAATAATTGTCAAGATATTAAAATGCATTTGCGACAAGTTTTTATCATTTTAGTGAGGCTATCAGGTTATCCTTTTTGGCTCAAATCATCGCGAATGTGGCAAAACGCACTATGAAGTAAGTCACAGATATGCGAGTAAGAGCCCTAAAACTATACAGAAGAGCCGTAGTAAATCCTTAAAATTATTGGTAGTGCACGCTAATGATAGTAACACAGTATAGTAATTACGAAATTATTCGCAGTAGAATTTGTTGTAGAGGTATAATATTTTTGTATACCCTTTTTGGTCAACGAGTATACAGTAGAATCAAACGATATTGAAACAAATAATAAACAAAGGCGGAAATATCGTAAATATAGGCTAGCATGTCACAAAGTACCACATTAACAGAGTGGTAAACGCCAAATTACACACCGCTTCAATCTGACTGGCGCTGTTCAACCTGAGTTTATGTCGACACTAGATGCAATTTGTGTATCCGTAGAAAATCAAATGAGGCATTTTGACAAAATAATAAGGAAATGCTTTGTAATAAACAACGAAAATGAATCAAGTATTGCACACGTTACCGCCTTTGCGAAGCTTGCCTTTGTCTCGAAAAAGTTTTCTGGAAGGATATAGGCAGATGATCCGAGAAACTCCACAAGGCAAAAACCTAAGTAAACGCGAAGCAGCATAACTAGGTCCGAATCAGTTGCTACGATCGCTATCGACTCCGAACTGCGATGATTTCTACGTTAGAAATCGTATATCTGAGTTGTTGTCGATTTTAAATAACCTGTGTGGCCCTCCATTAGCAAGGATTTATATCGGGTCGGAAATTTATGTGGGTACAGGATAATATGCCAGGACGAACCGTTCAAGCCGGTAGCCCTTCCGAATATTTCGACGTAATGAATTAGATGACATAAGATAGCAGTCTAGAGCGATTAGTGTAAGCTAGGCTTGAAACAATTTATTGACAGCGAATTCGTGATTTCCGTGATTGTTAACGTAAATTCGGCTAAGCGGAATTCCGAGTTTCGTTTGGAGTGGTCATTTTAGTTCTTGGTTTCTGTCAATTGTAGAGGTTGTCTATACGCGATGCGGAATGCGCACAGTTGTCTATGTTTTCATTCGGCTCTTATTGGTTGAGCTTTCTTGGTACATGATGAAAACAGCAAGTGCTGCAAACCATAGTGATTTGCAAAATAGTGTGAGATTCCATTTTTATAAAAATAATAACAGTATTAATATGCCATGTACAATTCGTTTTTCCTCAATAAACAGAAGAGACATTCAGCTGAGGAATACTTATGAATACTTCATTATGTGACGGCCGTGTGAGATTCCATTTTTATAAAAATAATAACAGTATTAATATGCCATGTACAATTCGTTTTTCCTCAATAAACAGAAGAGCCATTCAGCTGAGGAATACTTATGAATACTTCATTATGTGACGGTCGTGTAACACAGCTACGGTAACCTAAATTGATAAACCAGGGTTATTTATACTTTGCAGTTCCTATTCAGAAATAATGCAAGAATAGTGTGCTTAAGATGTTCCGCTATTCTTTGTTATAGTACCCAGGTAACTGACAGTGCTTGTGAAAAGTTAAAATGACACACCTGTTAAATTTCTAAACAAGCGATTCCTTTTGGCGTCAATTTGAGACAATTTAAGTATATGTAATTTTTGATAATATATTTCGACTTTTTACCGGAACTGGATTATGTCGACGTTAATACCGCTCAACTAGTGAAACTACCTAACGCTAAATTTGTTTAACTATTACTAATCGCTCAGTGAACTGAAGAATTCACCTAACCTATGCTTGTTCTTGTCTGGTAGCTTCATAGTTGCCGTGATTGGATGTTCAATTAATCTGCCTGATTTCTGTATCCGTAAAAACAAATTCTTCAATCTTATTGCTTTCAGAGAGTTTAATTGAATTTGGTCTACTAAATCACATAATGCAATCTTATATTAGTCATTTGTTGTAATCTTGCAATATTATCTCGATTTAGCTTACCTTTTTTTGAAATTTGATTAAGCCAATTCCGAAACTAAAAACCTATGCATTATGTCAAAGCTAGGCTGGCGTGTAGCTTATTCGATAATTGCCCTTTGTTGGCTTGCTACTTCAGACAACTTATACAGATTTGCTCGCTATTACATTTCGAACCCAACTACCGCTACTTAGATAGGTTAATGGTGAATTATTTTTTTCTAAACAGTGAAACTAATTTCAAGCAATTCACACATATTGCATATTTTCAAATTGGTAGAATTATTTCTTCAGCTTTACTATTTTATCAGCCTTCAGTATATATATATATATATATATATATA
>MNPL01000865.1:0-90478 GCA_002081605.1 Tropilaelaps mercedesae | reverse complement strand
ATATATATATATATATATATATATATATATATAGTTTCTAATGTTGCTCTATCAGTCGTCGACTTCACTCCAACATGGCGATCATGGACCCACATACATACACACATTTACTATATATATATATATATATATATATATATATTTCACAACATTTCTTTTATGTATCAGATCACCTGTATATAAGGTGAACAACATCAACGGTAATTGTTGGATCTGTACATCTACACATTTAATTAGCGCGAACGTCATAAGACTGTCTTCTACTCTTTAATCTATTTTTCTATATATTCTGTTAGTCTATAGTACATTCTTCCTCAGATGACAAAATGCTAATTGTTCAGCTAATATTTTCCTGCCGACTGTCGATACGAGTATTCGGTGCCATTCTTATTTCATTCATTATAGAACATATCGTCAAATGCCTTATATCATTATACAACTATGTGAATAAAAATAAACATTAAATACAATGTCAAGGAGTTTTCACTTTCATTCCAAAATAAATATCATCATCATCGCCATGATAATTGTGTAAGGGTACGAAAGGTACATATTGAAGGTGGACCACTGGAAAGGAACTGTACTGAGAGATGAGTTGGATATGGGCAGCCACCAAGCTTGGGGCAGTTCAACAAAAGGGATGCAAGCATACTCAGTCAGTAAAAGGTCTTTTAAAGAGTTCTGCATCTCAAATTAGTAATCATAATAATAGTTGTAATTGTAATGGTACAGGTGTCAATAAATGTAATGATGATCTTGCGTATATAATGATAACGGTGCTAACGAATTCTATTCACTGTTCAGTTTACCTATTCGTTCGTCATTTGTCCTTCCACTGGCGAGGCTACGATTTACACTCATAACATTTTGCTAGTAGACAATCAATGTCATCCTTTAACAAACCTCCCTAGTACAAATAAGTTGAGTCATCCGCCAACCAGAATCTTGACTCAACGGTTTGAGCGACCTCGTGCTATCTGAATGACCAATGACTCGAGGCTAACGGCATCTTCTTACCTCCACAATAGCCAATTAATCTAGCCCGAACACAATTCAGCAATAAGCACTTCAGCTAGCAGCTCTTAGCTTATTGTCATAGGAATGAAATGTAGCCCAAGTGACGAAGACCGTATTCGGGAGATGTCATCAGCGGAAATTACGGGCATTTTGACGCGACCATTCCCTGTTAATATTTGCATGGTGGCCATTAGCTCCGTGATGGGTCTTATTACCGTTGCGGTGCCATTGGTAGATCTTCTGCTTATTTGTAGCACTGATGAAATGGTGATGATTTGGCCTGTGCTGTTGCTTCTTGAAACGTGCGTTGTGAAGAATTCCCGGTATGCCGCTGGTACTGCGATGTCGCTGGTCTTGTTCTCGCTGGAATGGGTTATGCTGACCCCGGTGGCCAGGCTTACTGCCCCATCTTGCTGTCTGGTTCTTCCACGAGAGAGTTTTCTGGTAAAATGAAGAGTAAGCGATCGATTAAAAGAAATGAAATCACCCCAATAATAGCAACCCCGTTAGATCAATATAATACACTTTAATTATGTATTATAGCCGAAGTATTATCAAATTAGGTTTTGCATTGACCTTTGCGCGTTTAGAAAATTGTTCACCCTTTCTTGAAATGAAAAAACAAAACTCAATCAATCTATGAATTGAATTAGTCACAGAAGCTTTTAAATAAAACGATGCTTGAAATTTAGCATTTCTTACGAACGCGGAACAGTAACTAGAGAAATCTAAATGAACTTGTCACGGATTGATCCCGGGTCAGATGGAAGTTCGTGTAATATATAATAAAAAACAAACTCGCTAACGTGTACCGCTGCGATATACAAAACACCGGTTAGGTTTTATCGGCTGAGCCGAAAAATAGCTACACCAATCAAAAAGAGCTATATAGAAAACAAAAGCCTACTGAATTTCAATTTAAATGATGGGACTTGAAAGAGTAATTGATGGAAGACGTCGTAACGAACAATCTGACGTTCCTGATATCTCGAGAAATTTTGAAGAGGCTAAAAGGTAAATTGAAAGGCAATAAAGTTAATAAAATGTGCCTATTGGAAGACACCCGGCGGCAAATTTCAATATAGCAGCCAACCTAGTAGATAACTCAATATATGCTCATTCATAAGCGCCTAGTGAATCATATTAGCACTTTATAAGCCCTGTCAAAATGAACTCCATAACAAACTTATTGTTTTTGTACCTTTTTTTGTCGACCTTGATCAATTTCTTCGTCATATAGTGCTCTTTCTCCCTTACTCTCGTTTATTTTGGCACCCCAGTACGAAAAGGGGTTTCCGTCACGATGCACGCTGTCATCTTCGTTCCCGCTACTAATAAGTCCGTCTTTACTCAACTCGACCAAACCTCCTTTCGATCCACTTCTTGACAGTTTGACATTGTTACTTTGACTATTCCTCTGTGCACCGCCTATTAGACTTCTTGTACCCTTTACGCTGGGGACCACAGGCGTGCTACTGTTGCTATCGTTTCCTTCTGTTTTCAAAGAAAACTCATCTGGCTTTGACGTGTTTCGGCTCTGTTGCGCTTGAAACAAAGGCGCCACACGGGCCATATACGCTATTGTGGGAACTGATGATCTGACCCCATTGCTTGATGCCACACTGGTCGGGGTCTTGTTTAATGACGTCTGTCTTTCAGGAGAATTATTAACGGAAGTACGATTGGCTTGTTGAGAAGTACCCTGATAGGTACTACTAATATGGTTAACTACGCTTCCATTGGAACTGGAAGGGGTTTTCGAGCCCCGAATACAGTTTGAATCGACCAAGATGGATGATGAGACGATCTGCGAGGACGAGCTACTCGGTGTTGAGTGCGCTTCTTGTGTGACTGACCACCCAAGACTAGTACCATGGACGCTGCTGTTTGTGTTGCAGCATGAACCACTGCCATTGCTGCTGTGCTGCGATGAGGAATTCGAGTTGACTGATGGAGTATCGTTCAGCTTGTCCACCACCCAACCGCTAGAGCTTGCTGCGCGAGGAATTGAAAAATGTAGTGCGCTAACGACTCCGCGCTCTGCAAAAACGATAAAAAACGTTTGACTCAATTAATTATTGCAATCTATTTAGTCTATATATTGTTACGTCTTCTTCTGTAGTTTACAGGAGCGTACCCAGTCTTTTGGTCAACTACACTTTTGTTATATATACATACTGGTTCAGTGACGAATAAGCAGACAATTGTGCAATTGTGTGGAGATAGACATTTATCTTCTAGAAGACAACTAATAAAGACGTTCAATCGTCTTTGTGCTATGTATATATATATATATATATATATATATATAGTTCAGGTTGCATAAACATAAGGTACACGTGTGAAAAGGATCCCAGCCTTCAGACTTAAGCGCTCAAAGAGCACATTAGTGGTAGCAGACTCAAGAGTACCTGTGGAAAACGTTATGAACCGTAACATTGCGAGAAGTATGCTAAGAGAACACGGCGTCAGGGGACAACTTTACTACTTACTGAGGGTGGAATTACTATTTGTGCTGTTGCACGAAGTCGTTTTAAATTGACCATCGCTAGTTTCATCGCTGCTACCATCGTCGCTACTGCTCGCGTATGGTACCAGACTCGATCGGATTATATCGGCACGCCTTTGATTCTGTGAGATCTTGTCATTTCGAGACATGCCCAGCTTTGGCGAGAGATTTCCAAACACTGACTGCCTTGTAACTGACGAATTCAAAGACGAGGCTGTTCGGTGATTGCCCTCCCTTTTGGGTTGATGAGACGACAGGTCCATCCCAGGCGCGGTGCATGTAGTTTCGCTAGTTGGCGAGTCTGTCGTCCCGCAACTTACTGAATCTCGGCCACTGTGTCCAGTTTCAACGCGGTTTAACTGTGAGTTACCATTTATGTTAATCTTCACCTATATCAATAAGGACAGAGACAAACAAGCATCAGTTTATTATTGTGAAAGTATGGAACTGCGTGCAAATCTTCTTCCGGTGCCTATATATATATCATCTAGAATGAAATATATAAATTTGCAATTAAAAGGATATTATAGGCATTGATATTGTAGATGAGGAGAAAATAAATGATTAGTTATTAAGTTACGTCTTGAAGTACAATATTTTACTATCAATACTACGAAACGGCGGCATATTGTCCGATAAGTACGTGTCAACCTTCTAGATATGGACATGATTTAGCTTCGCAACATCAGTGGATTCAGAATTTTTACACGATACGACACGACGCCTCAAAAAATAAATATTGTCAAACACATTTCAACCTTTAACCTCGAGGCTATATTATATCAATGTACTGTTTATGCAGTACATTGGTACGCACAATTGGTAATTTCAATGCAGCAGGTCCATTTCCGTTGACAAATGGAAGACATGTTGTCTTTTGGTGAAGAGATTTCGAGAATACCACCTGCGTTGAACTATTCAATGAGGCTGCCGAATTGGAGCAAACACCATTTTTGTCACCATTCGTCTTCTTGAGAACAACTATGGGAACATATTTGCTCGGTATCAGCTTCGTCACCTTAAGCGTATGCTGGCCTGTAGGTGAGATCTGTAAAGCAATAACAAAGGACTGTAAAATAATGATGCTTTTGTGGACGAATACAACATAGGCGTTTGTCTCTGGTGAATTTCTGTCTTTTAACGTGCTTTACAAACTTGTACAGTGTAAGTTCTGTTAATGACGTAGATATTAGTGTAACGTACCTTGGCTATTTTGGCCTCCCGCAAGCCCTGCGTTGTCGAAGCCCCGATGAAATCTCCGTTATTGTTACCTACTAGTGCTCTGGGCGGGCAGAGCGTATCGATTGTTCTTGTGGCCTGTCCCTGTACAGTGTAAAACAGCAGGTAGGCCTGCTTTTGCAGGACTTCACGAGAATCGATTGTCCGCACCTAATTCAATTTGCAAAAAATATCATCAGTAAAACAATGTTGGAATTAATAAACAATCGGCATTAACTATTACACTTGCGTTCTACGCGATTCTGAATGGATGGATTATGGATTTCTCAAAATGAATTGGAAGACATGGGTACTAGTTGCTTACACCGATGCACCAGCAGGTACAGGCGCAGGCACAAACATAATGCATTTCCAAAACTCTCAGAAAAATCTATAAATCAAATAGCGCAGCCTCAGCGCAAAAAAACGAGTAAACTCTGATTTTCTTCAGGTTACACTGTCTTTAAAAAATATCCTACTAAATTTCTCTTATAGGTATTCGCTACTGCTGTCCACAAAATAACTAATACCCCTAGGCGTGAAATGATACGCTGCGTTATGGAATATAATATGTTAACAATAATATGCACGTACCTGGCGGTCGTTAAGGCAAAACCAAGCTTCGGTTCGTCTTTGTGTGCAATAGTTCTTACAGTACGCGACATAATGGCCATCCGTCACAGACTTGCCCCAGTGCTCGACAACACCACTTAATCTGTATAGATAAGACGAAAAATTAGTAACAATAAGTAACTGTCTCACTGTGGCAGCATGCAATCATTAATTCATTACATTACATTGTATTCTTGCTATAGCTCGTAAGCGAACAATTCGCTAGGGTGGTAACACTACAGTTTTAAGTTCCGTATAGAAAGTACTAACCTATAGAGAGAATTTTGCGTGGTGCCTGAGGTATCCATGCAAGGGCGAAGATCAAGTGACTCCGGGAACTGAACAAACTGATTAATCTTATGCGAGATCCCGTCGATCACGTAAAACCGCTTAAGCATGACGACAAGTATCATAGGCAGATTCTTCAGCACACGCTTCATCGTCGGTCGAGGAGTCTGCAAAAATTACACTGCCAACATTAGGCATAATAGCGTAGTCAACAGCTATAGATGTATAGGCCTGCTCCAGTCTCGTGGTTCAGGTGCCGTATAAAGCATACACATCTAGGTAGTATTTACACACTATTTACACTGGCATGAGTTTCGTGGTTCAGGTGCCGTATAAAGCATACACATCTAGGTAGTATTTACACTCGCAGATTTTCTGATAAAATTAATTATTAGTTATTTTCCTTAACTCTATTTATAAGTAAGGGATATCGTAAAAACGTTTTTCAAAATTCCAAAATACAACTTTCTTGGCTTAACGTACCCGACTTTGTCCGCATGCGTCACATTTGCTTTTGGGCTCCGAAAGAGTTTCAGTGAGCCCGTACTCCATTCGTAGTCTGTCCTGCACTGATCGGCGATCTCCATTGACGAGTCCCAGTATGATTGTGGGTTCCACAACGGTCGATATCGACGCCTGTCCACAGAGTGAACAGGCATATTGTTGTTCTACGAGGGTGCCAAACAAGCCCATCATAGGCGTATGCTGGCGATCGGTAACACCAAAATATACCATGTCCTTTTCCCACATTGAATCCAGCACGTAGCTAAGAATTTCGTCAACACTTTGATGTGCGTGAATTTTCCATCGTCGAACAGCTGGAGAAACACAATACAAAATCCTTAGTAGATGTAAGAGAGGATATCACAGCGGCAAAACAGTAGGGTGTGTCTTCTATGATATGGTTCCCCTCAGTCAGATTAAATTACATTTGCACGCAGATAGAATAGATGCTACATAGAGCATACGATCATATTTTTTATGCAGAATTTCCATTTTTTACCTAAGCAATTTCTTGATAAGATATAATCAACTTCGTACCGGTTCGCATCTTTACAAGAAGATCTCGAAGAACGTTTCCGCTAACGATTTTTTCGTTAGGGTTCACCGGCATTTGTGAGACGCAAAAACTTTTCAACAGGCATAGCACACACTGATCGCCTGAAATGCAACAGAAACACAAATATATACACTCATATACAAAACAAAAAACAATGGTAATGAAAACGTCACCAGAAATTTTTTCTGAGTTTCTTCTTTTTGCTGGAACAGGTTTCAAAAGTGAACGAAATCTGTGGATTATTACAATACATTTATCAAGCAGTGTTGCCAAAAAAAGAGAACATACCTCGTTTGCAAATGTTGCGGTCATGAGTCTCACTGCGAATGTAGTTGTAAAAAGGTTTGCAGTTGGTAAGGCACTGCAACATTGCATTAAAATAGCAGGTGTTTCCAACATTCGTTAGCCCAACCTGAACGCGGCTACCGCTGTTGCGCAATACGACCGGGTGTGTCTGCAAAACAAACGTATTACATACCTCAATTGTAAGTACAGATATTCATAGAATTAGTAAACAAAATATGGGGTGCTCACACAGCATTAACATTTTCTAAAACAAAAATAGAGAATGTAATTTTCTTAGTAAACCCGCAAAGAGCTTTAAATGCATACAATAAAATCCTTAAATGAGAAAGATTCACGCGTTGACTAAGAAGAAGAATCAGTCGACTATGCTATGAAGAAGCCGGCTGCAGTTTACTAACTGCCAATTAATGAAGATTTTAATTTGCTTCATACGTCAGATCATATGGGTGTACTCTTAGTGTACATAAGTAGGATGGTTCAAGCATCTAGTTAAACGGTGTATAATTCAATCGACACTTTTTACAGTAAATAAGAACTCACCTTTGATGCGTTGCCTGACCCTGGACCTCGGTCCAACTTTGCTTGTTGTTGCTGTTTTGATTGATTATTTACCCCTTGTTGCGCATCGCTTGTCACTACCTCTAAGGGGCGCTTCTGTGGCTTTCCGAAGGTAACCGGCGACGCTGTTCCTGGGGTTGACAATAAATTCCAACTCGTAGCTGTTGATCGACTCGTCTGGTCGGCCTGGGACAGTCGTTGCTGGTGCGTTGGCCCCGTTAGCGATAAGACTTTGCAGGGCATCTTGGCCAAAATATCTAACCAGGGATCGTTCTGCGGTCCAGAACGAGTAAATGTAATCCCCCCGGAGAGCAAACCGTGTATGCGACTTTGGCTTTCCAGCTGAAGACCAAACAACGATAAAAGCCATTATACTTAGACGTGGATACATTAACCAGTATAAACATGTGCTTGCAATAACAGGGAGCTTGTGTGTTATTCTTAAAACTTTTTGTCCTGTCTCGATCAAATCATCTGGCATATTGTACTATACATTAAAATGACTACCATGATACGTATCAAATAAGGTTATCAGAAGCTGTGCATATCTATTTGGCGTACACATCGCGTCAATGATCGTGTGACCTTAACGCGTTGGCTCTGTATGACTCTCTCTGTACGCCTCTACTTTTTAACGCCTTTATACACCACTAAGGCTTCCAAGCAAAGCTAATTCACCACGCGGTGGTTTAGATAATTCAACTCCCAGGTGCTAATCAGCCGGAATATAGCATCATCGTACCAAATGTCCATACTTCACGGTAAAGAGATTAGCAGATATATACAGAAACCATTTATTTCTAAAGTGTAAGCAATATACGGAGTGTTCGACTTACGCTGTCAGTTTTGAAAGGGGCTGTGGAGAGCCCTTCAGCTGGTGAGAGCTTTTTGCTGAGGTATGTGGTAACCAAAGCTTCCATTGTTAACTACTGAGTAAATGAGCTTTATCTGAACTCGAGACTTGTAGATCTGATAAGACGTGGATATGCTCACTGAAAAAATAGAACAAAATTGTTGTAAGTATTAGTATAGGCGTACATAATCACGAACAAGAATATATGTTATTTTAGAGTCCTTAGGCAACACTTTATGAATACTACGCCTCTTATTGGTGCAAACATGTTTACACTTGTTATACTCTGCAGACTTCAAAAAAACTAAATCCAGCACCCTCTGTATTTTGTATAGGCTTCTCAAACAATGCAAGCGCCACGGCCAATAGCCAGAAACTTTTATCGTTTCTAATGAATCTCCGAAGGGTAGTGATCAAAACCATGTGCAGAAACAGCTACCTTTAAATACTTTGCGTTCTCGTCCGTGAATCCGAACGCATTTTAAAAAAGTTATAATGAAGAAATCCGTTTCAGGAGCCGTGCTGACGCAGCCCACGCTGCGGGCAATTTATTACGCAATACAATGGCTGAGGATGACCGTCAGAATTTTTCAGTCCTTCTGAATAAATATAAGGACCTCAATGTCGTGTTTTCAGAGTTGAAATCTCAATATCGTCATTTCCTGATCATCATTTTAACACTAACCGATAAATGTAAAACCTAAAACATTTCATTTTATGTTGTAACTTCATTATAATTGAAAAGACGTAGTATAACTACTCAATAAATGTCCATACATTAAGCACTTGACAATAAATCGCTAATTGGGTTGACAATATGCCTACTCAAACCATTAAATCCCAAAATACTCCCACCGATTAGCTCAAGCATTACAAACATTGTTTATGCTATCAGATCTTACCAACGGATGCTTGCGTCATTAGAACCTTAGTCTGGGTCTATTTTAATTCTTTACAAGAGTAAAAAATACTTATGCTGGGTATCTTGTGCAATGTTAAATAACATGCTTGTTCTTTAAATCGATAATGTCTAAGACTCGCTTGGATATATGCACAACCATTGAATATAATATTGGCACTTAGTGAATACTCATTGCGCTGTTTTGTATTTAAAGATTCCGATCAAGTATAGATCAAGTTTACCAATTGGTAACTAACCAACACCATAAAAAAGATATTCACTGAGACTAACAGTACAATAATGAAAAAATAACATTCATAAGTCTTTAATTTGGTTTTCCATTTAGTCACTGATACTGTTTTTAGTGGATTAAAGAAATCTATGATATGGTAAACAACGTAATTTTTACCGAAGAAAATCGTGCTGGTGTTATCAAAGTAGTCTACTTATAAATACTTAATTTCCTCTATCTGGCGATGGGCTTCCCTCATGTACTCTGAATCTCACGAACTTCACAGCCAATGTCGATAACTAGAATTCACCGGCCATTATGTAGCTTTCAGTTTTATTCACTCTCAATGCCTGTGAGAGCCACAGGTGCTCGCTCGATTACTCTCAAGATTGCCGTTGGCATGCCCTTTCTTTTGTTGCCGTTAACACGTCTTTGAGTTGAACCGAACTTAAGCTAGTCCGTGTGCGTGTTATCATCTACTCTGTGTTCTATTCAGTTTGGTCGCCGTGGAGAAATGTGGTCAGGGCACAGAGAAATCAACAAAACAACAGCAACATCGGCAGCGCCTAATATTTTATCGAACTAGCTTAGCTGTCTGGTCTGACTAGTCTATTGTCTTTTGGGCGACCTACCGCCACATAGGTTGACAGAACAGAGTCACCCTTGGCAAAACTCGCTGCGCGGCATGATTTCCGTACAACATTGGAGGACTGAACATCTCATCACTGCAAGGCGACGGCAAGAGGTTGGACACCACTAGCAAAATAACAAACATGTCTACAAAAACGAATCTATGACAAAAAATTCCAATAACACACAGTAAGATGCGAAAAGAGCACAATTTTTCTCACGGAAACCGGACAGCCCATGGAGGTTCGTTGAGTGGCCAATAAGTGGGTGTCTTTGAACAATTCCAATTGACTGAAGAGGATCAAAAATCTATACATTTTTGCTGAAGGACCGATAAGCCTCCTTTTGAATGATATGACGTCGGAAGCTAATCATATAATTGTCACAAAAGAACCATTCAGTTCAGAATTTGAATTATAAAAGAAGCCCAAGATGATGTCGATGAGCGACTAATCGTAATGGACTTGCTAAGTAGATAAATCCATTTGGTATTTGCGGACCAGGTAGTGAAACGCTAAAACTAGAAATAATTGTCCGCACAGGATCTCTTTCCTTACAATGGCTGAAGGCCAACCTCCTCGTTATTCCAGAGGGCAAACGAGACCTGACGCAGCCGTTCTCTTAGCGAGGTATATCCAAAAAGGTCCGATACAGACTGCCGTCGTCTCTTCTGACAAAAAGACTTCTTCACTTTCTAGGAACCACAGAAGTTATTCCAAGACCACAGCACGGCTTCGGACTTAATCTCTCCTCCATGACAGCGTGCTCGGAACTGCTGGACGACATCAAGCGGGCTTTGGCTAAGCCATCGGAACTAATGTTCACAGTGATTACGGACTTCAAGGAGGTCTTTGAAACTGTGGAAATGTGGATTGTGTGGCGGTTTGTAAAATCATGGAGAATTTTGTTGAAATTTTGGCAGGGGGAGGATTATCTTAACATCCTAGGCCTGCTGGTAGCCACCCTACAGGAAAATAAAATCAGAATCGACGATAGAGACGCGGAGTTTCCTCTTCTTTCAAACAACCAAAGTGACACCAGATGTCCCCAGCCCGCTACTGTACTCGGTTTTACTCAAGGATCTGCTAGTCCTGGTTGGATGTAAACGTGATTTGGTCAATGCTATTTTATATGCGGACGACCTAGTCATTTATGGCTCCAGTCCGTTTCAAGTTCAGAAAGCCTTGGCCAAGCTGCATGTGGAGTCTCTTGAACTCGGACACTGACTATCAAGAAAAGACGTGGGCGACGAAGTTCACACGAGGGGAACATGTATTCGCCGAGGACAGTTTTAGGTACGATGGCTACGCGCTTGCCATGTCAACAAATTCCCGCTCTTAGCCTTACTACTAACAACTAGAGGCACCTGTTTCCTGGCTCATGTCACGGAAGGATGCTGTCTACGGTGGCGATAACAAAGAATTCTGATTTCCTATCCATCTAAACGGTCCTGCGTCTGTTCGATATAAAAGTCGTTCCGATCGCCGCATATGGAGGAGATCCTAACCTAAGTCAGGTGGGCCTTAATTTCTTGAATTGCCTGAAGGCGTACTGTGTCAAGCGTGTTTTCGTCTTACATCGTGCGACTGCATAAGACACGTATTTGGCCTCCCTGCGACTTCCGCCTATGACGAGGTGCTCTCGATTTAGGAGAGCGAATCTGATCCAGGTTTCCTAAACACTAAGGCAATGAACGATGATACGTAGAAGAAAACAAACCGATCGAGCCAATGCATTGTAGTAGGAACAAGCTATATTCCCTCGCCGTTTACCAGGAGTCTGCACCCATATGTGTGTGTGCACGGTGGAGTTATGTCTACGGGCTATACTATGGGGCAAAATATGCCCATATCACTTCCGATGGCGAATCTAGCTTAGTTTAACCACGAAACTAAATAGCACTCAGCATGAGATGCTCTTAGTCGTGCTCGATCATGATCGAAGCCCTTTATCAGTTCGTCCTCACGAGCTTCACTATATATATATATATATGTACATACTGTACTACGCGACAAGCATGTTTAGATAAATAATGATGCCACACTTAAATTCGGGCTTTAGAGAAAGAGATATTTAGATGTAGTTGCACACATAATCTCTCTGGCAAAAACTAGTAATATAATACCAGCAAGCGTTCGTGCACTTACGGAAATTTCACCTCTTGAACGGTTTGTACGACAGTATTAACATAACTTATTTTCGGTACACTATTTGTAATTAAATATAAAGGACTGCATTTCTTTGTTTTTCCCTGATTTCACCTTCAAATAAGCCACACACTTTTAACCTAAAAAGGAACGCCATGCAACTCCCTCTGATGACCTATGAACTCATAACTCCTATGATACATATCTTCAACTTCACAAGCGTTCAGGTCCCTATCTCTATTTGTTTAAATTTATTTTTCAAATGAAAAATCCATTGGTTCGTATAATTCACTGCATTTTACCATGCTAGCAATATCGTGTGCTAACTACTGCTATCCTACTTTCGAATCAGAAAGAAATTATTCCTAGTTCAATACACATGCCATGGCAGCCAGACTTTGCGCGACCTATCGGCATTAATCCCGTACACACCTGTATCATTCGTATCGCATAACTCTGCATCCAGTGAATAATAGAAACACTCTCGTCGGGTCCCCAATCTGGCTCATTATCTCAAGTCCACCGCGGAAGTTACATAAGGAATTACAAAAATTTCTGCTATTTTTCATTTTCACTCTCTAGTACCGGCAGATGAAACGAAAATGGCAAACACATGTGAATATATTCTACAGACCATCCTCATTATTCGCGGCAATAAACTAATAATATAAAGCTTAATTCATTCGATTTAAGGGATATGGCCCTTGAGTATCAGGGAATATCTTGGCCGGCAAAAAACACTAAGCGTTCAATGACCGCGGACCGCCGAACTACATTATCTCGGCTCCCTTTGGCCCGCGCCAAACTTTAGGCCGGCCGTATTCCGCACATATTAGCCGCGCTACGTTTTCACTGTGTGTTTGTTCTTCTGTTAATGTTCGAATTAGCCATCACAACCCGCTGGTTCCATGTTTGCTGTTTATGTTCACATATAAAAAATCTAACCATGCTTGTAGATGGCGACGTCCATGTGGACATGCCAGCAGTAAGTGTTGAACGGGCAATGCAACTAAACAGCTGAAATGAACCGCTGTTCAACTCACGAATATGCACGCATAGCGCGCCAACAGTTATAGGAACCAACCGGTTCATATACTGACACGCCAGACTTACCTTACTCAAAAGTGGTGGCCGTTAGCTTGAGGCTGGCCGCCATCTAAAAGTACTCGACGCTTGAGTACGATAGCACGCGGATCTACCAACAACGCAACTATAGCCGCGGCGGCAGCGGACCAAGACCTGTACGCCGAAAGCACGCACGCGATGAACGATTAGTTATGTCAAACTGGCGTACGAATTTTCGTGCGCCCGTGAGTACCCCCGTCTTTTGCTTTATACTAGTAGGCGCAGCAAACGCGGCTCTCACGGCAACAACACTACACAAACTCCTGAGTACAACACGAGACAGCTAAACGAGGGAATTCAGGCACGCATTATAGAATTATATACAGTTGTTGGTATTGTGTAATCAAGGGAGCCCTGACTTTATACCGCACCCGATGAAGATTGTATTCAAAATGTATGGCCAGCGAAACACGACAGCAGAATTCTTGAAATCGACACTACATTCTCACAATGACGTATATATATATAGATGTATTTCTTCCATATAATGGACACCAGTCGAGCGGCAGAGTACCACTATCACATGTGTAGACGACGAGCAGCAAATAGCAGATGATTCTTACAGCCATAGACATGTACACATGGTAGCAGACGGAACACATTTAGAAAAACTAAAATAGTTGTCCATCTATTCAGACAACATGAAGTAATCTGGCATCATATTTATATGCGCATAGCCAGTGTTGATACCGCGAAATGCGTTTTGACTTGACCGCTATCAGGCTCAGTGTCAATTAAAGTACAACGAGTTGAGAAATGCATGCTTCTTTGTATCTTTCCACTGATGGGGTGGCAATAGATTTATTAGCCAGCGTATGTTGCTCAATGGCGACGGCGGGAGCCACCACTCAATCATCATTAAGGCGCCTATAGACACGGCCAATTAAAATTGTCGGGTGTCCGGGTTATGGTAGCTCCTCCAAATACAACTCTTGGCGTTGTTCTTTGTTTATCTTGGAAGTCCACACTTGCCTAGCTTCCGCCCAAGACTCCGGATTGTTCTATAGAGTGCTGACCCGAAACGTCCGATGACAGGTACAACAAAACCATCAACAACAATAATTAAAGTGTAGTCGGAGCCGTCCATACAGATAACCGACGGACACGACGCTAGACAGCGGCCACAGGCGGCAGCAACAACAACAAACATCAACAACGTCGTCGTTAACCGTCGATGGTTGCATATTTTTAGTTCAAGTACAATACTTCTTTGTAATGTGGCTAGGCAAATGATTAGACTGTGCGTGAACTCTGTACACTGTTGTTGAAGAAAAATTCTAGAATCGTTGCAGACCACGACGAAAATAAAATTTGGCCCGCCATCGGTAGGAGACAATGCCTTGATGTTGAACACAATTTAGTTCTTAAAGTGGTAGTAGCTGTATTCCACTATTACTATGCATGCAACATCCATAATGAGGTTTCCCGAAACGAAGAGAATATATAAATATTGGAATGTATAAATGTGCACATATGTATACTAGTTGAAACGCAAAAACAAAAATCCTTTGTGTACTGCCTAGATAAACAGATTTGCCTATGGTCCGTATGTTAGTTTTTTTAGGCCGAGATGAAGCCTTATATGCGTTTCACTTGTTTTCCAGATAATTGTCAATCAACTTCGAACAATCAAGCGACGCAGGTGAAAAGTGACACCTAACCTGGTGTCGCGTTCCAGTTTTTACGTGGTTGCTGCCCGTGTTGGACTTGGATTCCCTTCTCGCACTGTCAACGGTCAGAAGCAGTTCCTTTTCACGATTCTGATATTCGCTTAAAACAAGCGACTTGTAAATCATAGGATAGCAACACACATCTACATCTGTATGAATATCTGTGTTGATAAAATACTTCAAGTTGTTGCACATTCTGTAGAATTAGGTGTAAAGGTTTGCATACGAGCCAGCTGCTTTCAGCCGAATCAGAAAAGGGAATGCTATGTTTGCAATGCGGTTGGTTAATGTGATACGCCTCACAATGCATGCTCCGTGTAAATGTTGATTCGTTTTATCTTGCGATTGGGACTTGCCGTGCTTATATTCCTACAAAAGTGCAGGTTTCCAGGTCTTGTAGGATAGGGCTGTTTTATAATATATTACCTTATGAAATTATTTTATGACGCCATGGGATTAATATGATAATACGGTGTGATTAATGCGTACTCAAGCACCCCTCATGCCATTATCGGCAAACTCGAATGAGCTACATGTATTCACGACTCCTTTATACCAATTATCATGGAGTTTGTGAAGTAAATTCTCTAAACTCTTCCAAAATTCCAGAATATCTAGAAGTGTTGAGGGTGATAACTAAAGAAGTTCGGTCCTCCTGTTGAGCTGCATTTGGCGATCACGGGATATGGTTTGTTCTTGCCGAGACATTAATGAGTATTCTTTATATGGGGGGCATGTTATGCTATGCCTTTTAGGAGGAATGCAGGTCGACTATTTCGACTCGAAGCGATAATTTTGGTCTTTGGGCTAAGCCTGAAATATCGTGTGGTTAGTCCTGCGGTTGTTTCCAAACTCTGCTATATTTTCCACTTAGGTTTTCGTTATGTATCACTAAATCGGACGGCATTTTTCGCTTAATGTCGATATTTATTTTCATTAACTATAATTTCCTTTCTCTACTCAATTTTTCTCTGTTTCGGTCTTGAACCACATTTCAGGTGTTTACCTTTTGATTTGATTGTTCAGTAGCGATGGCGTGTCCCCGAGACACGAAGAGCATCGTAGGAGAAGTTCACCTCATGGAAGAGGAAAATGATGAAAATGAGTTCCTTGTAGACGCTAACGGTTAGTGAAGACTGATTAGCTTGACGGGGTAAGATAAATATGAGTTATGATTTAGGTGGATTTTATTGATGACATCGTATCTGCACTACGTAATTCAGACTTGATGTCTTTCCGGAAAACTTCTCAAATGGAATTCTAGAGGTAAACATCAAATGCCATTAATATATATGTATATATAATCATTCATCCCTGTGCCACTTGGAAATTGCTGAATATGGCTAGCAAAACATAAAGAAAGACATGTATTTCTTGTGTTTGAGTGTCTACATTGTACTGACTTTCTTGAGTACCAGGGATTATATATGAAATACTGGAATATAGCTAACCATAGTATTTATTTTCGGGTTTCTGACACGGAATAAACGTTGACATTTACTTTTACATGCTCAAATATCTCATTATTTGGGTCTGGGCAACTTCTACGTAATAAATATTTTAACAACATTAGATTTAATAACAAAAAATAGTGCCTATTGCTGTAATATTATCTATGCCAATTTGGCTCTTCATTAACAGGCGGTGGAACTATGACCTACACGGAAGTCCTTTTTGAATTTACATTTTACATTTACTGAATTTTATGGGATGTTTACATTTAAGCTTAATTTTTATAAATTATTGGTAGATCGAGGCGACTAAGGTGAATCCCTTTCAGTGTGAGTTGTTAGAGATACTTCTAGAAACAAAGATGTACCGTGCTAGAATTAGCTTTCTTTACCAAGGGGAGTGGTCATACAGCAAAAACTATATTAGTCAATGGCAGGCGCCACATTATGCCTGCCATTGACTATACTAAAAACGATACTAAAAACTATAATAAAACGATCTGCCTATTAAATCGTCTTTCGCCTGCGAATGATTTATAGAAAAAAATTTAGGTTACGACCGCCTTAGAATTTGTGTCACGTTTTCATATATGCGTGTATTTGTTGACTTAGTGCAAGTGAATCACCAATACATGCAGCAGATCTCTGCAACTGATGACAAAGCATAGAAATACTTTCAGGAGCGCCTCGAGCTTTTTAGATCCCTTCCGTAAGATATTTTTGACCTTTATAATTAAACGTCGGTGTCTTACGCATGCCTGTGCTCATCTCTACTTAATTTTATTGCAGGCCTTGATATTCCTCAGGGTGAAATATCCGTTTATAAGGATCCGTGTGGTGAATTAGTCCTTGTGGTTCACACGGACGACGCGGGACCAACTTCGAAATCGAAGCCGGTGCCAGAAAAGGCGTCTTCCACGGCAGAAGGAGGAGACAGCAAGAAATCTGCTGAGTTGGCTAACAGTTGTGCCGCTACTTCAACACCCGGAGACAACCAAGCCCAGGTTTGTCGTCGTATCAAGCATTTTACAAACAAAAATTGGGTAGATAAACTGGGGATATTTTGTTGCAACCTCCTTAACACTCAAAGAGCGTAATATTTTCTTTAGCATGAACTATTTAACAATATTTTTAGGCAACATTATACGTAATCCATTGGTACATTCACTTTTTCGTGCTGACATTCATTGCCTTCTGTTAGAAGAGAATTCTGCTGCCACACTCTAGCCTCTAGTTTAATATGGACTTTATACTTCGAGCAACCGGATTATTGAATTCAGTTAAACTTGCTCAGAGTAAAATGAACAAAGTGTTACCAAAAATATTTAGTAACATATATGTAAGTTAGACGAGTGCTGTAAAACGGCAAAAAAATAAAGCTATACACTCCCTTCGGCGCACTCCCTCCGGAAGTACCTCGGCGGTTTTGCGACTTCGCCTTCATTATCAGCCTTAATAGTCGCTCCCCAAAAACCTCGATAAAAATCAACGCCTTACCAACTTAAAAAAATGTCAGTTTTTCATATCTGCATACATAACCTGAAAGACTTTTATTGTTTATAATTTGTGATCTGCAGAGCATCGAAGATTTTTCAGGTACTGTAGGGATTTTGAAACCGACATCACCCCAGAACCGCGGAGAACAACAGAAAAGCACATGTGAGCAGCCTCAAGATCAAACTAAATTATCAACTACAACCTCTGAAAAAGATACAGTAAAGGTTTTTATCTGACATTTTTACATAAATTACCGTAGGTAACGATGGTATTCTAACAAATAGCCTATTTGCCGTAAAATGCGTTCGCACTGTAGAACAACTGGATGGTTTGTCATATTTAATGTAAAGCAAAAATTACTTATTAAATGCGTCAATTGGATACATCATAGACAAGTAGTGAGCACTATTTACCTCGGTTATTTTTACGTTTACTTTATTTCTGCATATACATAAATTGATGTTTGGTGCAAAGCTGGTATATTAATAACGGTGTCATATTGTAGCTATGTGCATGACAATCAATTAGGTTGAGTGATTCAACTTAATCGATGCCGTTCCATTTTCTGGAAAAATGCATGAGACGTGTGAGTATGGAAAGATAAAGCCATAAAGATATAGTTCAATAACAGACAAAGAGCTGTCTTCCCTTTTAGGGGGAAATACCAACGTGTTCTCGTTGTTGTCATTCTATAAGCAAGGTATTGATTAGAGCTTTGGTAAGTAAGAGGTATTCGTATGTTTGAGTAACTGTGCTGTATAATCACAACCTTCAGGCTGTCCCGATTGTTGACGAGCCCATGGAGGTGGACAACGAATCGTACTCTCGGCGGGCAAGCACGGATAAAAATCCTGTCATAAAGACACAGGAGACGCTGCATAGCATCGAAACGACAGACAATTTGCCTCTCAAGAAAGAGGAAATGGAAAAAAAGGAGAGTTTGCACTTTCAAAGATTAAAAGGGGGTCAGTCTAAGGAAGTACCAATATCGGAAGGTTTAAACGAGATGACCCGCTCGCCGCTGTCGCAAACGATAAAAGCGGAGCCCAAACGATCCAATAATAGGAATGAAGTGCCTACACGCCCAGAGATATTGCAATCAAGCGACAGAGAAGATACATCAGGTCCATCAGAGCGTGAAGAATTGTCCTCCTGCTCTTTTATAGAAGCAAAGAAGTTATTGATACACGATAAAATCGATGAGACATTGGCTGTTACAAAGCCACAAAGGTCGTCTTTATCTATCAAGTCTGATGAGCTATTGGATCCAGGAGAAAGGTTTAGTGCAGGTACAACTGAGCACGCGGCCAATTCAAATATGGAGACGATGTTTAAAGCCCAGTCCAGTATGGCCCATGTGGACGATGTGGCAGAAAACAACGCAGACGGTGATTCTGAGAAGAGTCTTAGCAAAACTTACCAAGAGGCACATAAAAGCAAGATAGTAGAAGTATCTAACGATACCCTTGTCCAGACTTCAGTGCTAAGGGAGCTGAGAAACACCCTTCTAATCAATAACAACAATAGAGAAAACAAGAATACATCAGAATCGAAAATGACGGTCAGTATATTTTAAGAACAGAAATTAAAGCAGGAACAACAACGAATGCTGCTCTTGAGCATAATAACAATGGTCATACGAAGCGTGCTTTCTCTTTATATATCAGAACCTGGTGTTTAAGACAGCGGACTGTCTGTATGGTTTGAATTTGCATGAGTAAGAAAGGATTAGTGGTGGATTCATGGCAGATTCGAACAAAAAATGATGGCTAATTTAGTTACGGAAAAATTTCTCTCATACGTAGTATTATAAAACGGGAGTATTTGGTGGCCTTAAAGATCGTGGGATTTGACGCCGGTAGGGTTTATTATATATACTACTTATTCTACTGCTACTGAGGGACAACATTATAGAGCGCATTTATGAAATTAGCGTGATAAACGTCATAGCATAGTTGAGCCTAGGGTGTCTCATACTAGTGTCTAGAAAATAATAGACCACGCCTCACCGTCAATGTGTTTCACACATAACGCTTTTGAATGCATTTCCGTAAAAACAACAAGCATCTCAAATTCTTTTATTTTGTGATTCATTAGAATTGGTTGTTTCATATTACTTATTCTACATTATGTACGTATCTTCGTTATTTCGCCGCCTCTTGACATTCTCGCAACTCTCTTCGTAACTTGATTGCTGCCGGCTTGTGCATGTGTAGGGGCATATTACTTGTTATCCATTCGGCTTAATGAAATGCACAGTCAGCGCGTCTCTCAATGTGCCTGCCGACATTATGCTGAATTACTAGTATTGCGCCGGTATCTCTTAGTACCTACTTAAAGAACTCAAAGATTGGTTTGATTCTGTGTCAGGACAAAGTCATTTCTTAAAACTTTAACGACATTCGTCGATGTGCGCGCTTTTTCTTTTTAATAGCTTATAATAGCTGCGGAGATGAAGAAATTCCAATGCACGGAAGTAGTTGCATAGTCTCTGCAGTTGGACATCAAACTGAATCGCGATCACTCGTGCAGTAACTATGATTTAAAAATTTATTTTGGCCTTTTGTAATAACGGCAAGGAAATAAGAGTATTGTTATATTTGATATTTAAGCTAATCAAAAACGTACGGGTTATTCCTGATTTAATCGAAAAACATCGCGATAGTCTATTTTGTATGTGAGACCGATTGTACGAAATCATGATATTTCCAGGCTGCACCAGAAGAAACGATGGAAGCTGAACAGGAATCAGCAAATACGACATTAGTTACGAAACCGACAACCTCAAGCGAAGCTGATCCAACACTAGGATCTGTGGCAGAGACCGTTGAAATCATAGAAACCAGCGAAGAGGTGTCCGCCATCCTTACGGAACAAAATATGAGTGAAGCATTGTTTGGTGCTGTGGCTGACGATAACAGATCTACAGCGGACGAAGTCGAAGGGCCGCCTAAAAAGAAACGAGGCCGACCATCTAAAAGACAGACGCAGCCTGAAGATGATGCTAGTGAAATAGAATATATAGTTGGCGAGCCTACCAACATAGCGCCGAAGTCTCAGTCGAACGACGACATTTCCACAGACAACGGAAGTAACAACGATACTGATAATCATAATGTCACTAGCAATGGCGATGATGAAACTAAGATGGGACGAAAATTCAACTCAAGAAGTTCGTCGGCTGTTGAGGTCGGTAAAATCACCACCATCAACATCTTGTTTGGCAGAAACCGCTGTAGAGCATGCTATGATTTCAGTGCCTGCTAAATATGACTTATTCAGAACAAAACGTTCGCCGCGTCTTTGTTGGCTCACATTTTTGAGCGCTTTCCATAGTACCTACATCATGCTATTGTGTACGATGACCGCATATTATAGATAAGCAAATTCATATAATTCTCAGGCACCTCGTCGTTCGGGCCGCGAGCGCCAGACGAAGCGGTACGAAGACTATGTGGATGAGAGTTGGGGCGAGGATGGTGAAGAAGAGGATGAAGGCGGTGAGGGTGATGGCCTTACGTCGCAGGAACGCCACGAGTTAGACAAGAAACTGCAGCAAAGGGTGCCCGGTGCCAGGAGGGGCCGTGGAACGTCCCGTAATGCTGCAATCTGGGTGAAAAAATGCAATAGTGAGTGTATAACCTTCATTATGTCTTAGAACTACATTTACATAATATACAAGCAAAAATGGATGAGGTTTAAGTATGCGAGAATGCTGAATTCTGTATACGAATGCATGAACAAAATTGTTATTTATATTTTGTACGATTAAAAAGGAAATGTCGTCATTTGCGCTACTTAAGCTTATTGTTTTTATTATTAAAAAAACATCATATACATATCCTCTTTTGTTGCACCAAGGTTTCGTCTATGAGATATCAACCTAAAAATTGCCATAAAGACGTTCTTACTCTCTGTCACAAGACAAGACATAACAGACTCCACGGACCAAACTAGGGCCAATGGCAATAAGTGCCACCTTAAAATTTTCCTAAAAACTTTCTTTGATATAGGATATATAAAGTGGCTTCCGGAAAGTGTTAATATTAACTGATTTTTCTAACAGATATAGCTAAGTGCCTTTCATTTACTCTACACTTTTTTGTTATTACAATTTCAGTAATAATTGGCGAAACTGCGACTTTGAATCGTTCTTCAGTGAAGAGCAAAAAGGTGCAGCCCGTGAAAGAGATTGAGCAACCACCACCAAAACCAGCGCAGGTAGGAATTGTATGAATCGAAAAAAGCACGTACGCCTACTATTTCATACAGAGATAATTAATAAGAGTGTATGTGTTTAGTGATGGTGACAAAGCAACAGTAAAGGTTTACACTTTTTGAAGTTGCTTTCAAACAATGAAACACCCGTTTTTGGTAAATTATTGGTAAATTCGTTTATTAATTACCCCGAAATCACTATAACAGTAGCCTAATTTACTGTAAAAGTATGTATGGGATGGCATAATAAAAGAGGCTTTATGACTAATACAATTTGAGGTGCCGACCGTTAGCTGTGACAAATCTATAAGAAGTAGGTGTTAGACCCACCATCTGTTGAGCCAATTAAATGTAGCATCAATGTTGATAAAAAAAGTAGTAGCTGTAACAGATTGAAAACAACCAAAAGATACGTAGTAGATAGGGTGCAAATAGTACAGCGACTCCTTTTTTTAAAATTCCACTAATTATACAAAAAAATCGAAAAGCCGAGAATGCGACTACCCTGTATCGCTGCAGGAAACAGCAAGCGAGCTAGACTAGCATCTACTTTTTCGTTAAAAAAATATCGTAGATTTTAGCGCGAAAGGAATATAATATGATTAAAGATGCATATTGTGCATCGACTTACGCCTTGGTCTTTTATAGGCAATTATACGCCGTTATTTGTCGATGGCACCATTGAAACCTGAACAAGCGGCCTCGCATTGCAGATTTATGTATCGGTGAGAAAGAATGCATGTTATAATAAGAAAAATTAGGTATATTTTATAATATTCAGTAGGTGCGATTATACATAAAAGTTGGCCTAAGTAAATTCAGCTTAATACCTGTTGTAATTTGTTGTAAAAAACATTTGATAGGAGGATCCCAGAGTGTTTTTAGAAATCACGGATTCTGTTAGGTCAATATTTACTTCCTTTTACTTGCGGTAAATTTATGAATACAGCCATTGTTTCCGCTCAAATTTCATATTTGCATACATATATATATATATATATATATATATATATATATATAACGGCAAATCACTCTTGCGTCCGGTTTCGGCTTTGCTCTTATCATTTTGGGCTTTAATTTGGTTTGGTATGTAGCTTTCTGTGAGTTTTGCGAAGATTTTACCATAGCCACGTTTAATCAAAATTGTGCCTCAACAAGTGCGAGCTTAAATTTATTTAAATTAAATTTAACTAATGCCAATTCGTAATCATTTGGTTTATGACCAGGCCCCAAGACACGTTTGGCGTAGACATGGCGCAGAAGCGGAAACGAGGTATGCAGGATGATTACACCTGCTGTAAATGCCAGTATTGGACCAGTCGCATCAACAACTATATTCGACATCTTCGTGACTTATGTCCATTCAATAAAGATTTCTTCGCCTGGGATGAAGGAATGCTCAAGGAGGTTAGTACTCCTTTTAGTTTTAAACCCTTTACAGTTTTAATTATGAGTACACTCTCAGTTATTTCAACCGTATTGAGTTTTTCATCTTAACGTTAAAAATGGACCCGAGATTGGTGAGTAATATATTCCTATCATTACTATTAGTGGAGTACTCTTGAGCAGGCTGTATCTTTTTTCATGTGAAACTGAGCTAATAGGTGTAAAACATTTTTAGCGATGACCAACAGCCAACATTCAAGGCTAGTAGGTCCATGAAGTCATATTGTCTCATGAAACGATATAAGCAAAGTGCTGACACAACATTATGAAATAATAATTGCTGACACAACATTATGAAATAATAATTACATTAGACGAATATTCTGGTGAGCTCTGCTGCAACATAATGTAGATATACGTAACGTACCACTGAGAAAAACAAACCCAAAGAGCACCACATTTGATTAAGTGTGTATATGTCTTTATTTATTACACATTACGTTCTTTCTGCTATATTTATCCCAAAACAAGCGTATTAATGGTTTGATTAATGAGCTTATATTAGCTCTCTTAGTGTAACACCGCGGTCCTAATGTGGGATTTAGCGAGACTTTTAGCTTAATTAACAAAAACTGCGAGCACAAAGGCTGCATCGGCCTGTACGTGCGTTTCAAATTTTGAACTGGGAACAACGGTTTAGGGTGTCGCAAGCAATTTATTTGCCATTCTACGGGACGTCGCATTTATACGCTATTATTACACACTACATCATTAATTAATCCACGCCATATAACAGACGAGTAGTCTATTGCGGATCTCTTGGCCCGGTTTCAGGTCAGTAAAAAGAGTCTTGTAAGGACTTTTAAACTCTGCCTAGATAGCGTGATAACGCAAATCCTTAAAACCCATTTCTTCGACTCAATTTACGGCGCGCCTTAGGAGATATAGGCAGTCTATTTTTAGTTTGTTCGAGATATGAAAATTTCGTTGGGGGATAGCTCGTGTTATTCGCATGAAACGTGAGGCAACAAATAACAATCGCGACCTATGTTGCTCCGTATATAGGATACATATATGCCACATTTAAGAGCCACATGAGCTTAATTAATGATTACGCCTGTACCTGCGTATTTTCTTATTGCCATTCTTTTAATTTCGACCAACTATATAGAGCCATAACAGCTATATAAAAGTGAATGTATAGTTCGTGTTTCAGTAACTCGCGCAACCGCGTTTTTTGTTGACTTCGGTCAAATTTTTAAAGCTAAACGGATAACATTGTCTTCGTTAAATCGAAGTAATGTGAAGTCTATCTAACTCCACTTGCGCTGATTTATGTAAAGGACTAAAGCATATTTCGATTTTGTGGATGACCCGGTGACTTCCAAAATGTCTAGTGTGGCATGTCTTAAATCTCCGATCCTAATCAATTAATGTTATCTCTATAATTCGTTTGCAAATTAACTATTTAACATGCACTAGGAGGTGTAAACAGAAACGTGTGCCGCTTCAAGCCATTCTAACAGCATTTGTTGGTATACATTTACCGTCATACGAGTCAACTTTTTAAAATCAATTAGCAATATCTATGTAGTACGAGTACGTCGTTTTTATGTTCACCTGTACATGACGCCTTTATTTATTTAGCAGTTGCTTTGAAACTGTCACTATTTTTTACTGGTGGAATCCAAAATCGTAATATTAAAATGATCTTTTGAGCTGACAATTTACCTACTCTCCTTGAATTGTGTGCAGCACTTTTCCTGCAGTGTGGCAGTTTTTGAGATTGTTAGATCTCGTATACATAGACATTGACCGTAGAACATCGCAGCACTCGTTGCGCTGTGGATGTGGAAAAACCTTATGAAATGTTAGTAATGTAGGTGTAAAACTATGTATATATAAAACATAATAAATATTAAAATTTGCTATTACATCGGATGAAGGTGCCTTATATCCTTTGTTAGAATTTTCACTTTTCTTTTATGTGCTTTCTTTTATGTACTTAACTAAAACACCTTAAAGGCAAAGGTATACGCTGCCTAACATAACTTATTGTCCAGGAGAATAATCTAGCTATATATTTCCACAATATTTAGATGACCTACTTCAATCAAAAGTTAAGAATTTTGCTTATTTCCCACCTTCCGCACGCTTACGCCTACGGTTATTCATGTGCTCTCACGAATATCCGTGTTCCAACTGGTTGCAACCTTCCGTGTCTATTAATTGTTATGAAATTCTGACTTTTTGTACCAGACGGCATAGGACCGTGACAGCGGGAAGTGTGGTATATTTGAGACTGAATCTGCGAGACCAGATTTTATTCATGTTTGGCGGCTTACGTCACGTAACCCAGCTCCCTCTAACAGAAACGCGAATAAACCCGTTGTGATTTTCCGGACTATTCTGTAGCATATTGGGAGATTTTTACTCCTGTATCTGCGATGTATGCAAATCATACAAGATCTGTTCGCTGCACAATGTTACGATCAGCTTTATATGCCATCCTCCCTATTGCAAACGAATCAAGCGATTCCTCACTCGCAGAGTTTGCAAGGGTATGTTTCTTATCGTACATGCTGACAAGCGTTGTCGACTGGTGCTGACTCGATGACGTGTAATGCTTAATAGAGCCAACCATTGGTAATTCTTTTTGCTTTCGGCGGGAATTTTCAAGATTTATTTTCCTTTTGCTGCTTATTTATAGTTTTGCGTTTTTTTATCAATTTAGTCTTGATATTATCTTTATGCGTCGCCTATTTTGCATTGTCGCTTGTAACCGTAGGCATTCATGGAAGCGCACTGTCTTTTTTGCTGGCCGTAGAGTCTTCACCCTTTTGACAGCCCTAAGGGGTGTGTGTAAAAAAATGTCAGTCTATCAGCGTGAACGAACAGAGGACAACAATGGGCGGCCACATTTCTACAAGCAGCCGTAAATCGTGAATATTGGTACCATTGTATCACTAAGCTGCAGGAGAGACAAGCTCATTTTGTTACCCGAGGCGTGTGAAAATAAACTACCGGCTGTATCCACTTCCCTTTGAAAGTCGTCATCGCCGTCTCTTATGGTAGAAGACGTGTGAAACGAGATAAAGGACGCTTAAACCTACAGAGCCATAGAAAGCCATCCAAGGATCATAAGCATTCCTCCATATGGGGTTACGTGCCGTACTCGTGTGTCGTTGGTTAACGCTCGATAATAGCACGTCCCGCAGAAGAGCAACGTTCCGACCGATAGAAGGGATCCAGTCTGTAAAGTCAGAATCAGTGCAGCCAAAGCGACAACAAAATCACGAGTTTGAATGTTCATATTGATTAATAGCAGAGATAACTCTATTTATATGAGCTGACATACTCATCAGCCACCGGGATAAGCGTGCCTGTTCCGACCTCTTCTGTTCTGACTGAAGTACAAAAGCGTACGCTAATAAATATTTTCCATTACAAATATCAACACTATAATTAAAACTACCGTCTTTAGAGTTCATCTCGCCGAGCGAACAATTACTAATCGAAATATCAAATCTTACGATAATCGGTCTTCTAGAGAGGGGCACCCCGAGTAGAACGAGACTGTGAATAAAATGGTAGTTGTTTGTACGATCGTAAATCTCCTTGCGCTGGTCTTCAATATCTCCACGATGGTACACGACTGCGACAATACATGACATGAAAAAGTTAATTCTAGCGTTAGAATTGTATGTACTACCCATGTAACCTTGATTTCCCTAGTTTCGCAAGAGGTGCAAAGTATTCACGAAACTTTGCAACTAATGGCCCTATTGCTTAAGTGGAGCGACAAGATGAGGCTATTGCTGGCAACATTGTGGTACTTACCGCGAGCCCCGTAGACGCCCATTGCGACGGCAAGCGCGCCAGATATGCCGGCGATACAGATGAAAGGTGAGCCCGTACGGGCTAAACCGCGGACAGCTCTGGCGATAGCCCGCTCCACTTCGGAGCTGACCTCCTCATGAGTGACAGCACCTCCGTGGCCTCCGGCGCCTGCAATAATGTCACAACAAGCAAACATTCAAGTAAACAGATACAATTTCACGGTACTTCAAAAGCGATGAGTTCCATCGTTTCCAATCGAGATTTAAAATCCAAATGACGCAAGCAACACATCTGTACGAACAAAAGAGTATAAATCCTGATAGCATAGAAACTGCTTGTCATTGTTGCACCCTCAGATATTAGTGGGTATTAATGGGTGCGTAAAAATACATGGGCTACTCCACAGAGGTCCAGCGTTTGTTTGCTATCTTTCTGCTTGGTAAACGTTACTACTTCGGGTTAAAATCTGTTTAAACATACGAGCGTTTTATTACACTAATTACGTATGCAGAACAAGAGATTATTTGACTTTATTGTATCCCGTTTTAAACCAAAAACAGTTTTGGTAGAATGTATATGGCATACTGTCAATCCGGTATCAGTGAGATGTATGTACATAACAAAAACAGTGTTTTCAGTTCTTGTGTACACCGGCCGGATTATCGTAAAGACATGGTTCTGGGATAAAATTGGAGGTTGAAGCCAAATGCACTTCGCCTAACACCTGACCGCTGCACACGAACCGTTTGCGTTGCCTTTAAAGAATCCATAGACACTACGAGAAATTACATTCTCGGTCAAAGCATCCTGTATCTGCGAGAGCAGTGACATGATTGAGTTACGGGAGGTCTCGACGACGTCCTCTTCTTTGGAGACAGCGACGGTCGCAACCACGGAAGCCAACACGGGCGCTCCGGGTAACACTGACGTCATACGACACCGCTTAGGGGTTATATCCAACAAAAGAGGTACTTTAAGCAAATAGGCAGCCTAACAGTTGGACTAAAGGGCCCCGAAAACGTAGTTTGTTTTTTGTGCAATGTAAGTCGAAAGTAACTGTAGCTGAGAGCAAGCTGCACGGATCGGTTGGGTTTAGCACAACATCACCAGTAGAATCATCATCAATTGCACAATCGGCGCCGTCGGAAGCAGACGATAGAAGAAAAAAGGTTGACCCCCCTAGCTTCGAAACGTGGCAGCGGCACTGGCGAGAAACATATGAACGAGCGAGGCATTCAATTTAACGCGAATGGACGCATTATACACCTCTAAGCTAAACGCGCATTGATTCAAATGCTGTTGTCATAGGCATCGTTATTATTTCTATGACGTTGGCTCTGGCGCAGAGGTAGATTATTAACAAAAAAATATGTACGCTCGCTCGTGTAGTTATAAAATCCTATTTGTGTAAGCCGAATCTGAAGAGATTAAGCAAGTCTTTACAAATATAGCCGATGGTGAAGGAATTACGTTTCGTCATCGTATTTCTTAAATGTTTTTTCACGAACGTGAAATTATTCGAACATAAATTATACTCTAGGTAATTATACACCGGTAAATAATTGCTTCAACAAGATAACAAAAAATTAATTAACTTTTCTTTTTTACAATTATTCAATACAAGTTGATATTATTCTAATTGCAGTTCAACGATGCGATGCAAAATGTAGTTTGCCAACGATTATGACAAATATCTGCCTAGGATATTGACATTACTGATGCAGCATTTGAATAGGCATTTTCGTTACAGTACACTATTGTATAGCTTCTCTACTAAGCACCGAACCTGAATAATGCCTCTGGCCCTATTCACATGAGGTGCATATGCCTATAAAAATACATTTTTCTCCTATTACTTTTAGCCATTAGGCGAACCTTTATAATTTGATACTGATACACGAACCAGTTGTTTTCGGTAGCAAAAGTGCTAAGATCATCTCTGGTACCCTTAATTTAAGGCTAACCAAACATCTTAGTATCTGAAAACGTTCAAAATATAGCAGCCATTTAGTGAAGGTTATTGCGACGATTCTGAATGCTCAGTAAAATGAAGTAGTTATCAAGCAGTTACTGTATCTTGCAATTTTTGCTAATAGCAGGACTGGCTGGGCCTGCGTATCGCAACCACTTACTGAAAACAATATATTCAGGTGACAAGAAGCCAAAAAGCTACTACAACTGCCAGTACCGGAGCAGGCTCTTCAAGAAAAGCAGATTCTAAAATAATGGCAAGCACAACAACTGTGGGACATGTGTCCGATGGTGATTTATCCGATCGTCACACTCATCCGCATTCAAAAGAACAAAAAGAGATAGTAAGAAGTGGAGCAGGTGAAAAGGCTGCGATAGAACCCAGAGATGGACACTCTATAGCAGCACCGGTGAGTTAACATTTAACCGCATGCTTGCGTATTGTACGGGCATACACCTAGATGATGAGGTGCAATAGTAGTCGTCAAAACAGACTCGAAGATGTCAGATATGCCTGCTAGACCAGACAACAAAAGCCGTATCACATTATGTTGACTATGACATCTGTAGCGTGCATTCTGACGCAATGTGGAAATCGGTTGAACTTGTAGTCGCTATACCCCGACGAGCTATTGCAGCGTGTGACAGAATATGCGAATAATAAACTAACAGAGCGCGGCGACAACCTTTATGCTTTTACTTTGCACTACAAGGGAAACATCTGTGTATCGTACGGTTTGTCTGAGATCAGAAACTCACGATATATGGTTCTGTTTTCGTGTCCATGTACTGTGATAATTCGTACGCAGAATCCACGTGGAAAATCTCGCAAGGGTGCAAGTGAGGATCGCTCTACGCCTAGCGACGAAGTTGGTGATGTCACAGAGCGGGAGGTGTCCGCACGGCTCGGCTTCCGTAAGCACGACATCGTTTGGGCTGATCTTGGAAAAGGGGTACACTGGCCTGCTCTTGTACTGAACATCCGTAATCGTGGCTTACAGGTAAACCAATATCACCTGTATTTACAGCATAAAAGTTGCAACTTGTACTTGGAAATAATGCTTAGAGCATTTTTATAAGCGTTCATTTAGCATTTTGGTGACGTGTTCACTTATATGACGTATCTAACTTCATAGATATGTGAAAGTTATTTTACGTAATAAAAAACATTTCAGTAAGCGTAACTCGCTAACATACCTTCTTTGTGTATCTTATGTCAATTAGTATCAAGTGTTTGTACATCTGATTTTTCTTGTGTTATTTCTATCTGTAATTATACGAAAGTCGTTAACCTTTTTCTATGTTTATTGCAGGGTAAAGCAAGAGCAAACACTATGCAGGTTAAGGTTTACCTTGTTCACGATGGAGAGACGCGATCGCTACCTCTAACAAAGGTACAGTTGTAACGGCACTACATTATACTGACTTTTCTGTGCGTTCATTTGTATGCATTTAGTTTCGCTCGTTGTGGATTGCATCGTTTGTAGCCGTAGCCGTTATCATTAGTATTGCTGCCATTGAAATTACATTACAATTTATTGTCGCTAACTTTTAACACCTCAGGTTGACGGCTTTGATTCACCACGCCGTCAGAGCTATTTAGAAATTGGGCGTGGAGGTCGTGGAGCGTTGGCGGTGGATCACGCCAGAGCCGCCCAGAAAGCGAACAAGTTCCTTCGTGAGCGGGTGTTGGGGACGAATATTGATCCTATACGATTCTTCTGTCTAGGTACGCATATTTGACACCCGGCTATCATTGAAAATTAGTCAGCTTACTAACTGTACATTAACAGGGGGATCGATTTAATAATATTTTATGAAGAATGGACCCAGCATTATTTGACAGATGTTTCAGTTTAGTGTGGTCTAATAAAGAACCACATCAAGTTGTTTAGGTGGCTTAAAGGGGTTAATTCTAGCTCACTCTAATTTTTCTATCGAAAAGCGTAAACAATAAGTTTAGATACAAGTTTTGTTCTGGCTGGGGCGTCTGTAAATGTCATTAGTCTAGGAAGCACATTCGTTGAAAGTTACGGAATGGGCTTGTAATTTTACGCTTATTAACTGGTTATTACCGGTTATCACGGGTTCAACTGCGATGTGCTGAACTTCATAACGGAGTTTGGTCATAATGCTCACGATTTATTTCTAATTTGGATATTTTGTTTGTTAGGTGAAACAAAACCGATTGACAATCACGAGGATTCGTCAACGTCGCCTGATGAAGATGAAGGAGTTACAGAAGAGGGTGCAGGAGACACCGCAGGAAGGCCTCCCCAATGGTCTCTACCTCAAGTAGAGCCGCTACCGATCGTTATTGGAGACCAACATAGAAACACTAACGGGTAAGTTAATTGTTGGAGACAAACACAACCGAAAAAAATTACTAAAAGGCGAAGTGACAAACTGCACGAAGCTGCAACTTCCGAAATTCACCAAAACACAGTTTATCGAATGTTTTCATAAATATTAAAATTTTAATTTGGATACATACATTATAGGCTAATATATTACAACCATAATAGTGATACATTTTTTCTTTGTTCTCAATGGTTGATAATAATTTTTGCAGAAGCAATACTGGCGGTGGCAATGATGTGGTGCAGGCACTGCACATTGTAAAGAAGGCAAAACGGCGCCGTAAGCTGAACAACATGGCTCTCGTAGACTTTATTGTTAACGGAAAGGTCGAGCCGCATCTCGTCGGAATTTACAGGTTGGACATTGCCGGTTAACATTTAATAAGTACACTAATTGTAACTGTTACATGAATACAGATTTGAAATGGCCCAGTTATTCTTGGAGGTGTCTGAAAGCATGGCTATGTTTCATATTTGATCAGTGTATGTCAGCACCATTAAAATTTACTTATTGGTGTGCGCAAATTGTGAATGCAATTTAATTGCATTGTGTATTATCTACATCAATTCTGCGTATATCTAAAGTTATAAAGCTACGGTTAACAACACAACAAATTTTAGGTAGAGTTCAGGATTCTGTAACTTAATAATTTAACCTTTAGTATCTGAGATTTCTTTGTTTTCCTTTTGCACATCTCGGGAAACGTTGAATGTTTCTATAGTGAACATACATGCTTTATTTATCTTCATCCCAAACATTAGAGGGACGGTTCCGTCGGAACGACATGCCTCATTCATGAGCTCAGATGAGGCTCGTCGAACGGCTCTCAAGAAGAGTACCTCGTGGGGTCCCGTCGATGACGTCGGCCAACAGGAGGCCGTTTTCGAATATTGCGAAGATCTCTTTCAGCGGTCCGTCGGCGACAGTGAAGGGAGCTCTGGCGCAGAAAACAGCGCTGAGCAACTTGATAAACACACATACGCTTTTGAAGTGTTTTGTCCAGAGGCAATAACGAAAGCCATTTCGCGTTTAGCTTTTGTCGATATGGATACGGCGGCCCAAATCTTTCTTAGAGGTACGTATGCATTTGGCTGACGCACCAAAAAGGCATGGTAATGTTTGGTCTTTTTCCCACATAAAAACGAAATTACATTGCAGTTGTGAAAATCTCATACCAAAACAGTGTATGCTCACAAATAGACGCATTCCTAGGGCTTTCAAGAAAAACATCTAAGACGTATTGTTACGCGCTTTTAGTATAGGCGGGAGGAATTCAATTACTCCTTTTGATCGGTAGTGTATCTTGTTGTTATCGCCGTCGTGTAGGTCATGAACAGAGCAGACAGTTCATCGATATCCAGGAATTGGCTATCAAGGAGCAAGAATTGGAGCGTGTCGCACAGAAAGGCAAAGAAGAAACCATTGAACGAGAGAAGCAAAACAGCAAGGACAAGGCGGTTCGCATAGCGACCATACCTGCCATTTTCTCGACTGCGCCTCTTGACGGAGACACCGCTGGTGACCAGCAGAATGTTGCACACGATGATGAGCAATATCCGGAAATAATCGAAGAGGACGAAGATGATAATGGTGGCGAAACGGATAGAAAACAGCAGATCAACAGTGTCGATTTAGTTCGCGAAGAACTTGCACGACGCGGCGTTGATCAGAAGTTACTAGAAGTGCTCGACCAGGGCGAGTAAGGCATTGCCAAATGAATGCAGACAGAATAGGTCAAATAAGTTGCAAAGCTTTAGGCAATTTAGAGTTCTGTTTTGCAAACGGGTAAACAGCGATATTGTCAATTGTGGATTAACAGCTAATATGGCATGATTCGTCGCAGTAGTCCTTTTTTGTAGAACTCTATAGTTCCTCCGGGGCAGCAGTATGTATGGGGTTGTAAAACGGTGAGCCTGACACAACGGTAAAATTAAGTTCGTTAAGACAAATTGTATTTGGGTATATGAATCCGAAGAAAAAAGCTGTCATATAATTTTCCGTATGGTAATGTGTGTTGGGCGTTTTTTGTGTTGGGCACGCTGCAATCCGCGTAATAAAAATAGGTGAAGGTGTTTTCTTACAAAGGGAGGCCTCAAAGAGACACGATTGACGAGATGGTTGACTAGCCTCTAAGTATACTCGGAGAATATTGGGTTGGGTAGTATAACACGGTCAATTGCTGTAACTCGACCGTCTTCTCGAAAGAATCGTTAGTTCGCTGAAATTTGTTGATCACGTCCTTACAAGTGAACATACATGTATACATTAACGTATATACAACCAATGTATGTAGGTATCATAGGCACACTTCGAAGCGCGTCGGCATATGTAAATTTCTTCACTTAAGCTTCACTTAAACTTAAGCTTAGCTGCCAACGCTATCTTGATGTCTCTCAAAACGATTTGTGTTAAATTCCGCAACGAACATATGACTAATATTTTGAGCAAACGGGTCTTATAATTGATTCGGAACTATGTAGAAGAAGTAAACGTCACAGGTAGCGACTAGAGTAGTCGCTTGGAGCGGTTGGAACTCTAGGGATATGCATATAAGACGCATGTCCCGTTTTTAGTATATGGCAGGTGTTCCCAATGAAACAGCTGGATAGCGATCATCTCGAAATCGGTTTGTTCCCTTTTGTATTATCCATTGTCCGAATGTCCTATGAGACTGAAATTACGCTGCTTATTATCAAGTACACTGATCCTAAATAGATACACTCAATAATATCCTATGCTCACAGAACTGTACCGATCTGCTTTTTTAATCATGTCATAGTATTATTGTTCTTCACTGCAACGTAAATGGGTAAGTCAAAAAGCGCATTTTACAGTTCGAAAAGTACTAGGAGAGTGGAATACGGAATGCGGTGCTGCAAGAGTTAGGTAATAATAATTTGTTATAATATTCATTAAGAGACATAACTTACACAGCAGGTCGTGCGACACGCTACATGCGTCCTACAACCTGTACAGCTGTCAGTAAGTTGAGTCTAACAGACCTGCGTAGTCATCCTAGAAGTTAAATTCAAGACCATTTAGGACAAATGTTTAAAATAATGTCGGATTTAAGACAAATTTTAACACTTTGAACACACACGACTGTTCGATAGACATTTTGTCATATGCCGTCGTTTGCCCACTTGATTGACCAAGCGATGCCACGTAAAAGTTAATTCACGCATAAAACGAATTAGTCGAATTACTATGTATACATTTTTACCATGTCTAATATTTCGCGTTAATGACCATTATCACAAATCAATTTTTCATTGGACACCACAGCGACGAAGAAGTAAGTTTTCTACGCGAGAATGTTTTAACGGACTGAAATTCCCTGAATAATTTAAGCTAACCGACAACATTTAGATGCTAGAGTCTTACTCGAATGTCATTGTGCGCTTACAATATACTATGTGACAATACGATGCGATAGGTAACCCGGTGCATTTCTAAGCAATCGGCGAAAGAAGCGAACTTTTCGGCCGTAATGGATTTGCGGAATTCTTAGGTATTACTGACGTCGAGTCAAATCGAAACATGATGAATAGATAGAGCATACAATAGGATAGAGATAAAATGATATCCCTTCGATAAGAGTCAAATAAAATTAAGAAGAGTTGATAAAATAAAATTTACAAAAAGACTAATATTATATACATTTTTTCAGGAGACAACAAGGGTAGTACCACGCATATTTATATATTGTCGTGACTTCGTCTGTCGTCGTTTATATGCAGAAAAATATTTTATGATTGCAACCTACGTGTATGGATTGTTGTTATAAAATGTAGGTTTACATTACTGTGTATGCTTTAAATTTAATATGTTAAAGTGCTTATTTGGAACGCCCATGGGTTATTAGATGTCAAACTAGTATTCTTTATAATTTCGTACAATTTCACGAGTTCAGAAGACGGCGTACGTTCCAATTAGAGCTGGAAGGAATATTCGAATACGTTGTAGTTTTTCCGAGCGGCCCTAAGCCACTCTTTGCGTTGTACAAACGTTTTTATAATTTAGCTTTAAGCTGCTGTTAACTGGTAATTAGTCGGAATGGAGACGGATCCTTGCGTGTGACATCAGCATCTTGAACACGTTTCGCCTTGAAGTACGTCAACGTATTTTACGGATGCCTTGTTACATTTATCTTTATGACTTATTTCCGTTCAGTATTTAACAGATTGCTGCATCAGATTTAAAGGCGTATGTAAGGCTTTTTCGTAGTCGTCATGAAGAAGAAGACTAGAAATGCGTGTTGACCAAACCCCACTAACAGTCTGGATAATTAGTATGATACTCATAAACACACTAAACCTTGATTCTCAATCTTCCGTCGAAGTTCCGCTGCGAATTAGCTAGAATGCCACGCTCCTTGCTGATTATTGTAACTGCAGGGTCTCGGGCAAAAGTCGTAGTATCAGAGCGCGTAGTATGCGCTTATGTGTCAAACCAAACCTACTGGGAAATATTCAGAAGTAGGTTTATCATTGTCTAACTTATTGATTGGAAACTTACAAACTTCAGTATTGACCAAACAATTATTTTCTACCTGTAGTGACTTGGTCAGCAGGTTTTCTAGAAAGAATGGGTGGGTTTCCGTTATTGCCGTCGGGTTCTTGTCTCGACGTACAATTATATACTCTATAGAAATGAATTTTAACTTGTTGCACTACATTGCCTTGATTAATTTACATCTACCTTAAAAATCCACGTTTCTAGTGCATGACCTTCCACAGAATAGGACGCTCCTACCAAGCCCTCTACATTTCCGTGCTCTGTTGAGTATTTCACTAAAAAAACACATCAAGTAGATTGGGGTAACCTGCTCGGTGAGCAGGCCTACTGATAGAATTGTATACATGCAATAACATAATAAAGCACTATTTTGATGGGTATATAAAAGTGACTTTACAATGGATGCAGATTTATCAAAAGAAGGGAGTTTACGACTTGTTTCATAAATCTGAAAATGACGGGCAATTTGTATATGTTGAAAGTTAGGGCGGACAAGTGGTAGTCAAGTGGTTACATCTGGAGGTGCTGACCATTCTGCTAACCACAGCAATTCGAACGGTCGTCTAACTGATAAAAATGTTAACATGGATGTAGTCACACAGAAAGCACCGGTTCGTAATTATTGGTATAGCTTTATTCTCAGGTCAGTAATATTATTGTCATCCTTAGTATCCTATTCTTTTGAATAACAACGGTATGCATTTCTTGCCTATGGTGTTTTTGCCTTTGTTCTCCATAAATTGTTTTAATTATGGTATTGTATTATCATTCATACTATTATTGTTATATCACGCTGTTTGCCCACGACCTCGTTAGGGCCCTCGCTAAATCGAGCGTCACAAAACTACGGGATCGCGAAATAAAGATGACACATTTAAAGATCAATGATTCAATGAACAAACGCATTCGGTTTCAGTGTCATGGTCTGTTTTTTGGCTATCCGGGCTTAGCCCAGTGATCGGAGGCTCCCCGTCCCCAAGGATATTCCACTGGCATATATATAAATGACCGCCAGTTCCATATTGGAGGACTCGCTGTATTTGTCCTCCTTCAAATTTTTCTTTTTCTGAGCGTATTCTTTTGGAAGGGAAATTTGTTTCCTATAGAGTTAACAATGAAATGCGGGTTATAGTCAGTTGGCGGTAGAGAAGAAGGACCAAGTCATCCCATCCAATTAACCCAATTGTAGCATTGCGGTTGCTGATGTGAAAAGAAGACTTGCAGACTAGACAATTTTGCATGACCCTCTCGGCACTTACATGTCATCTAGAATTGGTTAAAATAGCGTCGCAAGCTAGCTAGTGCTATTGGATGAATATAATATATTTCTACTTACGTTATGTGTATGTATAAATAGGTATATGATTATACAAATGGCGTACGCTGCACTTGTCAAGTATTGTGTACAACTGTACATGGAAAAAATATCATACAATATTAGTCTTGAAATGAGGTAAATTTTCAGTCGATTCTTAGATGTTTCGAACCGTAAAAGTCTGTTAGCGTTCGATGAAGTTTACTGATTCTGCGCACAGGTCCGTGACAGTGACAAAAGACAATTTTATCCAATATAATATGGATTCCGTGCACAGAAATCTGTCTGCAGGTTTTCTATGGTTCTTCTGATATGAAGACAGACATTATAATTTTAAGCATACAAAAAGACTAAAGCACTGCATTGGAAGACCCATTAGAAGTAGATTTCGAACCTGTAGCTCTAAAAAAACTAGGTAAACCGAGCTTGAACATTCTTTGCTATGGGACATAAAACTGGAAAAAGGCAAATCTGAAAGAGTATATGATTTTACCTATATTTGAATATTTAATAACTTGAGTCCGTACACATACAGCGAAATAGCCGAATAAGGGAGCTAGACAAATAATTTCAGAAAATTGTGTAAATATTAACGAAATGGGGGGAAAACTGGGAAACTGACTTTTGTCCTTTATCAGGGGAACGGAAAAATAACGAACTAACGGCGAGTAATGCTGTTAATATAATTTTTCTTAGCTATTCAAGGCAGCCGGCACCCATAGGCCTTTTATATATATAGTTGATTATATCCTTCGAGGTGCCTGTCTTAGAAAACCGCACCTTAACGAGGGTCAGCCAAAATTACGGTGGGGATCGTACAGTTAACTGTTCCTTTATAAGCTTTTTTTAATTAAAGCTTCCCCGTGTCACATGTCATTTTATCTATACTGTGGATTATTATAATTTTCACTATAATTGGGACTCGTAGTCGAAAACAGCATCTCGGTCCATTAGACACAGAGAGATGGAATGGCCGGAAAGGGGAAATATCGCGGCAGCCAAGTACTCATGATTCCCTCTTCAAAGAAGAGTTCTCACTTACGAATCTTTTTCTGTTTAGATTTTTTCTGTCAGTTTAGGTGCCGGCAAACGTATGAACCCACAGACACGTGTGTATTCAGTTCGGAAGGCGCTGTTGACAACGTCGACCACATGGTCTTCCGATGCCAAGCATTGTCAGAGCCAACTGCCAATTGCTAGGGCAGTAGATTGAGCTCTTGCGACATCTTCAAGAATATGATGGGCTCCCGGGGGTTTTCGGAAAAGGCAAGCAAGTAGCTCGAGGAGATTATCAGGGCAAAGCAGGTAGTTGAGTCACTTAGGAAACGGATTTTATAAGCCACAAGAGTGGCTTTGATCGTTCGGTCTTACTGCGCCCGACGCTCCCTCCGGCTGCACGTGAATTACCCTTGGAAAAATTTTTGAAATGGTGCGATAAGCTTTCCGAGCCATCCGGAGAGGGATACACGGAATTAGTGAATTTGTGACTCCGACACTAACGCTGACGTGACCGCATCAGTGTGCATGTGCATCAAGCATTACCGAAACTCCAAAAAAAATATTTGAGCTTAATGAATGTTAGCTGCGTTCTGCTACCTCAAATAATCACGACTATACTTAGCGGGTTTGCTGTTTTTAAACCAGGTCAGTTGTCAAAGATACGGCGACAGAAACAGAACCAAATACTTAACGTGTGCTTCGGTCATTGAGTGTATATTCAGATCGATTAGTAACAGGTCTAGGACAAAAAATTACCTAAGCGTTCACTATTTACATGAAAATTTCGACGCAAACGTCAACTTTAGACTTGTTGATTTACGCTTCACCTTTTGCGTAGGGTCTTTCATAGCTTCTGATGCGTGACGCACCTTTTGATGTGTTATGTTAAAGCTCGTTATGCATTGTTTGCATGAACTTTGTGCACAATATCGATTCACGAATTGTTTACACTATATCCTTACCCTGCAGCCTTTCTGCTCATCGGTAGTCAGGGCCCATTGATGCCCAAACATTCTGGCAGAACCAGCACTGGCTCTGTGGCAATATATACCTATAAAAATAGTGCGATATTACTGCGTTAGTCGCAAGGGCCAAATGAAGAGACCATATCCTTTTCCACATCTATGAGGGAAAAGGCCATGACCAGGCAAGTGTCTGATGGGTCATTGCGCCATAACGAACACTAAACAATGACGATATACGTTTCCCGAACTTGATTCGTATCAACAACCGGACGTTTTCGCTTCTGGTGAAGTCCATACTCGCCCCCTTTCTGGTGACGATCAAGATCAAGGTCAACAGTTGATGTTAGATCGACCCTTTTGATTGTGCATTGTGTTGAGTTGATTGCGCTTCTATGCTTGAAGTACAACCATAGCAATATGATTGTTTATCAGTTGCTTAAAGATCGAGAATCGATGTCTGACAATCGCAATAAAATAACTTGTGTTGTGACGTCCTGCAGCTGCCACCGACAGACCGTTATTGTCAGTGTTAGCAAAACTGTTCATTGCCGGAGACAGGGGAGGACCGCGTCCAACCGGCTGACGATACAGTGAGATCGGGCCTCCGGGTCATGAAGTCAATAGGTGCTAGACGTAGGGTCGGGGATGCACTAGAGCTGGTTAACTCCCAGTCAGGTAGTTTTCTGCCAATGGAGTGAACATGGCGGACAGATTAATAAAAAAGATCAAAACTAATAACAAAAGGAAAAGGGATTGCTGTGCTGTAGAATGCCCCGACATAACGTGGGACAAGGGCCTATAATCGGGTAACTAAAGGCATCGCCAAGGTTGCTAAGGATGGACCAAATTGTACGTTTCTTATTTAATTAAGTTCAATCCGTTTTACCTGTATCATTTAAGTCAAAGGGTGGAATTGAGAAAACGAATCGATAAAACTACTATTAAGCACAATCATAGCCGAATCTACCACATCAAAGTCCTTTTATAGGAGTACGTACAGATGCAATGCTATAATGGAATTATAGGACTTATATAATACGTACCAATATGTCATAATAGCATGGCAGATATTGTTCATATATATATACTGCTTCAGTATTGTCTATCAGGACGTTCAGAGTGGCATGCTTACCTGAGCCAGCGCTGAGATACTTCGTTTATCCAAGCATTGGCATCGCTATGATCATTCATGTCGAAGTGGTGTGTTTCTTCTAGCGACGTCACCGGCCACGGTGGCCCTTGCGACGCCAACGAAGCCCACCGTTCGCCGCCCGCTACGGATACTCGCCAAAGACGCGCACGTCTTTCCCTCACTTCGCGTATCCGGAGCGCTTCGTCAAGTGAGCACGTCACCAATGAGTTGCATAGGTCAGCAGTGTTTCGACCACGGTGCCGGAGCTGTTGATCTTCGGCGTCGACCTGCGGGGACCGTTTTCGGGCAGCGACCAACTCGTGCTCGCGACGGCGAACGGTCGTCGCCTCCGCCATCGTCGATACCTTGAGGTCGAGTTCATCCTCCAGGGACGAGGCACTACTGCACCGCGTGAGCACTTGTCGGCGTCGCCACTTCCGGTCGAGCGTTATCGTGTGCGTAGTTTTGAGGTCAAGCGTTAGTTTTGCTCGGCTCGCCGGGGCGCCGCACTGCGGACTGTTGACGGGGTTTGGGACACTAAAGGGCACGCGACGAAGGGTGCCGATTGAAAGACTCGGGGGTGCGGCACCTGGAGCTCCCGCAACTGGATGGCTCAGCGCGCGAGTCAATGGTGCATGTGCGTTAACGCGCCGTGTCACACCAAGATGATTGTTACTGTTAATACGATGATGATTATTATTGTTATTAATATTATTATTATTTTGATTATTGCTACTGGCCATGAGACATGATAGTCCTAGTGGCGGCGGTGGCTGTAGCGTTGAGCCCATTACTAACCCTAGACCGGCCGGTCCCTCAGCGCCGGGGTCGGAGGGCTCGGACGAAAACGTTTCATTGGTGTAATCAATAGCGTTTGGCCGAACAGATACCGGAGGCGTTGCTCCCAAACAACCTGCAGCCACTGGAACCGAATTCTGTTGTAGGGCAGACCGGCAGCCCGATCGTCGGTGCGGTAACAGCCAGCGCTCTGTGCGTCCACCGCGCTTCGAATGCTTATCAGCACCAGCTTCGTATGCCATTAACTCTGAAGGTGGTCCAAGAAAGGCCACTGGTGGAGTGTGAAGAAAGAAGTACTGCGAGACAGTGCTCATTAAAAAGCATTGGCCGATCAACATAGCACAGCTCATGTCTGAAATATAAAAGGCAAATGCAACAATGACAAAGTAAGCCATCAAACGACATAGAGATTATAAAAAAACGCCGTATTACAATTTCACTAGCGGTGATGCAACATCTTGAGACGTTGGACTGATGAAACAAGAAGAGAATCCCTATTTCTGACGTTTTAAGTACGTCCGTTTACACACATGCAGACGATAGCAGTTTCGTCGCGTATCTCTGTGATTACGACTTTTTTCAGTTTGTATGGCTTCGGTTTTGCTTAAACAATATCCGATCTTAATCTAAGAGTTAAATAGTGTTCTAATATTTTATTTAAAGTCTCTGAATAATAACTGGCGACTTTCGCAAACAGGTGGTTACCGGCGAAGCCACTGAAAGGAGAACTGCTAACCTTCATGGGCTGTTGTGCAGTTCCTTTCTTTATTGAAAACCAGATTCAGCCAATTACGGCAGTACTATGTGACATGTATCATAAGTGTATATGGCATACAAAAATGTAACCGTTTATTTTATGTCTTTTACTTACAGATACCAGAGGCCATGGAAGACAATGGAGGAATACACGGTAGGCTTGCCGTAAGGCCCGTCAGTTTGAAAAAGATCACCTACAATGTAGACAAGGTACGATTATCAGATAGCACCAAAAAAGCTCTAAGCAAATGGTAAGAAAAATGTTGTGATAGTAAACCCATTGAGCACATCGCGACATTTATGTGGCTTGCATGTACCTGCAATCGCGTGATGGTATAGTGCAGATGGAAGACGGTGAACTTTCGTCGGAGTGCATGCTGCGGCAGATGGCGTGCTGCCAGCTTTACACAGATGACAAGCGCGTAAGTGCCCAGAACGAACGATAGAGCCTGTATCACCATTAGGTACGGCGATGCGTTCGTGGCCTCCAACTAAGTGCGTCATTTATCATTACAAAAAAAGATTTATTAGAAAAACTACATAGATCAAATTACTTATTAGTATGTTACGTTAGCTATGTTAGTGTACTATTATGTTAATGTGTTTGTACTGATTCTTATATGAAATGCATATGGCCATTTCTAACGTCAAGAACCAATAGCGTTCTTTCAAGAATCTGTTAGTCGATGTCATAGCCTGTAATTTTTTGTAGGTTTTATGGTTATCGGATATAGGTTAGCTCTTTGTAAGTAAAATTTGTAGAACATTGAGGGGCATGCTTTTTGTTCTTTTTAGTGCCAATATCGAATATCCGCTGAACTCTATGTTCCTATTTGAGGTTAAGAAACGTATGGTATAAATCCGATCATATTCGACTTGTTATAAAAAGCACCTCATTATATAGCAGTCGTCCATGGCGTTGCCACCCGCCTACAAAAAGTTACTCCCACAAGATCAGTCAGCATCCCAAACGTATCTCTTTACTGGTCAAATTCTCAATATGTTCTACTCTTGGCCCTGCTCATAACATGAACTCATAATCATTTTGTTGGCTTTGTTTCGGCTTTTTCCTGGCTTCGGCCGCTTTAAACCCAGCGAGCCACACATAGGAAATAACACAAACATATTTTTCTATGTGAGACGTATGTGAGACGCCTAAGGCGAAATGGATAGTGTGTGGATAGTAGTTTTCGGAAAATGCTGAAATCGCTTAATATGAGTGAAGCATAATTCCTATTGGACGAAACGGTCTTCGATGTTTGAAGCAGTTAGGTATGCTAGTTACGTACCCGGTCGCCGGGATGAACGCCCGCAAGTGTACATACGAAAATGACACCCACGAGCAGCACGGGTACTGCCAGCAACTGGTAGATGAAATAGCGCATAAGGCGTTGACGCTTTCGTGTTAGAATGGGCCCAGGCCCACAGCACGGCGGCAGAACGCAGCACAATGGAGGACCTTTAAGGGGCATACGTTGGTCCGCCAAAAGTTCCCACAGCATCTGACAACCGCCAGCATATGTCGCCACAAGCTCGTAGTACATCACTAGTGAGAATGGAAGGTAGCTGCGATACATGAAGAGAAACAGATATTTGGTCCATTATGAATAGAAATACATTCAGCTAGATGGAATAGATAGAACACACTATCGCGTTAGAACAACATTCAGGGCATACAAAGGGAAAAATATTTGTACTACAGATGTCGAATGGGAATAAAACTAGGCAATTCAATAATCTAAAAACCAGCGAAATATCAATTCAATTAACATCCATATTACTTTAATTAATTATCTGACAAGATGTTTTGACCATGCATCCAAATGGCCGATGACACGCGATTCTGCGAACAAATAGAGATTTCCAAGTTCTTTAATCTAATTTTTTAGGTCTAATATGCACTTTGTGAAAGGTATCTTAACAATGAATGGCTTTACATGATGTGTTTTCGTTTACGTATGTTAGGCTCTTTAAGAAGGTCAAAATAAAAATTCGCATCTATCTTTCTAACCACAGTGCCTAATCCATATCACTCTCTTATACAATTAGACTTACAGCATGACGAGAGCGCTGGCAACATCGTACATGTGCGGAAATATTGCAGCTGATAGGGCACAGATGGCAGTAAACGGGAAGACTGAAAGTGCTGCACATGACAGTAAAGCGGCCCGTGGGGGCCATTTATGGTAGAGGTACAGACACTCGCGAGAAAATACTGCCAGTGTGACCAGAACCATTCCTGTCTCCATACAGCAAAGTAGCACACCCCAGCGGCCCAGCACTGTAACAATAAGCAGATGATAACGTGATGAAAACGTACGCAAATAGATAATACTTCGATTTCATCGAGATAGGTATATTTTACTCGACAGAAATCTGCTTTTTCCGCGAGATCATCAAGGGCTTTGGATTTTTCAAAGGTCCCTATGGAGCGTGACACGAAACGATGTTGGAAACTTACCGGCAAAGGTCTCAGCACCGGTGGGAAGATAGCCCTTGTCGAGTAGCATGGAACAGTTATGACGTTTTAAGGCCCCGCGTGTCGCTAATGCGATATTTGTCTGCTGTAACAGCGCTGATGTTGTCCCTACTGCTGTACTTCCTTTGTGTCTAGGTAAAACCACGCGGGACCAGACACCGTCAGACCCTCCTCGTTGGGGTCCCAAATAGTAAGCTTCTTTCCTAATATTGGCAAATTGAATTATTATATTGATTAAACACGATAGAGTTAGAGTCGTAATTAAGGAAGTTCGTATTAATGCGCATTTCAGAAAATATTAAGCCTGCGTTGTAGGTAAGGCAAACCAAAAATCTGTATTGTGCGATATCAAATCGGTCTTTAAAGACGGCCGATGCCCCTGTTAGTACTATTTTCGAGCTTTCTATGGCTTATAATAACGTTAGCCTATACATATATAATCATTTCAGGAAAAATAAGTAAGCATGTTGTTTGTTTTTCAGAAAATAGAGTTGTAAGCAGACCAGCCTAAGGCTTATGGATAGCACTAGACACATTTACCTTTTGCTGCTTCGTCGAGTCATCGGTTGTAATGATTTGTAATCCGCGTCAGAGTTGGCTATAATGGACGAATTGTTGGAGCTGCTTTGCTTTCTAATTAAAGTATTTGCGGACACCTGAAGTACCCGTACCTGTTGAGGTAGCCGGTGAAGTTTAGTATGAAGTACCTGGCCCGTCCACCCAGGTGTCTCAAGCCTTCGCTTTCCTTGAGCGGATTTTCTGAATCGAGCTAAAAAGTTGTTGTCCTGAAATTGCGTAGATAAAATATACTTGACAAACTGAATTTGCTCGTACTGCCAATGAGAATTTCACGTTTCTAAGAATAAAAATAAAATGGATGGCAGGATCGAAGGCGCATTCTGTAAAAACAGTGTCTATTTTTTATTCTTACGATGTCGATTACGACATATTAGATTTATATCGACTATAAAACGCAATTCAAATATCTTTATGATCGCAGCAAGTTTTTGAATTTTTTTATGTATATCATTTCGAAACCTCTCTGCTCATACTAGATGTACCTAAAAATGGCAAGCAAATAGAAGTAATGGCCCACCCAATCAAAGTGGTTCAAAGTGAAGATAAATTATCTCCAAAACCCAACACATGCTTTTTAAGTACCTGCGGGCTGTATACCGTCGCATTATTGTTTATAGTGTCTTTGAATGAAGACTTCGCAGCCGATGTAGCTGCGCCGCCCTTTTGATTTTTGCCCTTCTCATCATCAGTGTGAATATCATTGCCGAAATGAAACCGGGAAAGTCCCGTTAGATGTGGTACTTGATACTGTTGATGTCGTAGTTGTTTGCTGTAAAAACGTAGATGACTTGAGCGCAATGTTTGAGGTACAAAACTGGTTTGTATAATCCGGTTCTTCCTCAACCGCACCATACGCGTTATTCCCGCTTTCGTTTTCATGTCATGGTCTTGGTTTTCTTTATTCGGTTTGTGTTCATTACGTTTCAGGTTCTTTTTAGAAACAGCAGCGTCGAGTACTTTTTCATATTCGTTATCAATAGAATCATCTGCGTTCTTATCAATTATAGTATTACGGTCATTACTGTCATCACCGATATCTTCATCACGCAACAGCATTGCTGCTGTTCTTAACACTGTCATCGTAGGCAATAACAGCATCGGTGGTGGCGCGAGCGGTAACGGCAGTTGTCTGTTGTAATTAAAGTCGACATCGTTATTATCCGTTACAAAATGCGAAGAGGTCGTGGCGGTTGTTGTGAAGTTAATGGTGGCAATTTTTGGATCAGTTGAAGTCGTGAGACTAAGCGCGTTTCTGGGAGTTAACGTCACTTTTGGTAAGCGCCACTTTGTTTTCTCGATTCGGTTCCGTACATGGCCATCGATGAAGTGGCGCTGGTGGGTCCGTACCTGCCAACGGCGACCTCGCCGATTGGGAACTTCAACGCGATAACGGCGTTCGGCAAAATCTTTCTCAAAAGACCTGACCGCTACCGGTGCCTTTGCTATTGTTATGATTGATTTATAAATTGGCGACATTGTAACCTTCTGTGGGTGAACGAGCTCAAACGGTTTTAGTTGAAATGATGATAACAGCGACAACGATATCGGTGGCACTGTCGATAATGACTTTGACGCTGAAGTCGAAACCGAGAATGGGGATATGAACATACGACTCTCGTTAATGAACAGTGGTACTTCGAGACTTTGATCCTCCGATGGTCCCTCGCCCGATTGAGGGGTCGATGAAGCCTCGGTGGGAGGAGACCGTTGAGATGAACGTTCAGCTGAAGATGGTAGAGGAGGTGGGCCATCTGCCGCCGCCGCTGCCCCTCCCGCTGTTAGCACGAGCAACATCATCAGCAGTAGTAAAAACTGCAGTGGCAACAGCAACACGAAGAAGTTACACGGATAATGACACTTTTGCCATTTGGTCTGTTGTAGAATTCTTCGCAAAAATGTTGCACGTTCGAAGAGTTGGTTTTGTAAAGAGTGGATGCATGTCGACAGAAGTATCGGGCGCATGGCATCCGTCTGCAGTTGCTGCCGTTGCTTGCGACCTATTTTGACGCTTTGTCCGATCTCTATACAATTTCCTCCTGTTCGTCGAGTTTGTTGTCCTTCTCGACCACACTTCCCATTGTTATTAACTGCAAATTCTGCCGATCGCTGGTGCTGTTGCTGGTGCCAGCGGCGGGTATGGGTCTCAATGCGTCAGCGCTGCAAAGCATGAGCGACCAGGGCCTTCGTTACCAACGAGCTAAAGCTATCGACAAGTATGCGTTTCGCGTAAACTGTTTTGTGGTTAGTTGTTGAGAGGCCAGATAAACGCTGGACGCCAAACGCTAATGCTGATGATGATAATGATGGCGACGATGATAGAGATGAGATTGCAGGCGATGCCGTCAAAGAGTGTCGACGCCGGAATGTAAATTTCAGGTGATGTTGCGTCACTTGTTGATGCGAGCGACGGTGAACGTACATCACCTGAGAAGACTCCCGCACAGACGCCTTTGGCGAACGTCGGCCAGCGCGGAAAGACAACCTTAGGGCGGCCGTCCTTCTGTCCTCTGTCGCGGGATGCATCACGCATCCACTACTTTCGCTGCTCACTTCGCCTTGTTCGCTTCAGCTGTACCCAATACTACGTAAATCACCTCTTCAGAACCACGGCCGTTTGTAAGTCATGCCCCTGGAATATCAAATATTAGATCACCAGACAGAAAAATTAATTACTTACGTAAAAAATTGAAACTTGTTACATAAGGGTTAATTTGAACATACACATTTATATGCTTGGACGCTAGCAGATTTGTCTCTCAAACGAATATCAACAGAAATCTCAGAAGCCAGTTGTACTTTTTCAAAGTTAATATTTCAATATCAGAACCAATATCAAAAATTAATTTTATAGCTTTTTTTTTAAGCTTTGCTTATAGCAAAGTCCTTATAACAAAATTAAGCATAAGTTCTTATAAGGAGGTATATTGATAGTAGAATTTGGAAAAATTGCATTAATGTTCTTTTTCATTGTCGAGGCAGCAGAGGGTCACTGAGGTTACATAAGGGACTGTTACAGCTAAACAACCTAACACGCTGTCTCTTTCTCAGACACTCTATCTCGTTCCCAGTAAAATAAAAACCGATTACTTCCACAACAATTTATTTCAGTATTTAACTGTAATAAATTATAACAATTGATGATAATAGTAACATTAACCCCTAGGATGCTCATGAGACCTTGTTAGAAAACAGTCATTGTATGCCTTTGATAGTGCGTACATACACATGTCACACATGTTCGAATGCTAATATATGTTATTTCGTACATACACATTTATATACGAAATAACCCAAGCACACAGAAGGTGTCGTTGTACCATCTTAGCTTTCACGGAGACGAGAATGCTAATATTACTTTCAGATTTCCAACTCTAACTCGAAACTTGGATGAAATCAAATTTAGAGGTTCAAGCCGACAACAGGCAGTTCAGGCAATACACAAGCTGGCACATAATCACACTCAATAGTTTACCTATATTCTCTACGGTACATGCACCAAACTTCACTGTACTCAACACGAAACGAGTTTCTGTTCATATTTCAACTCTTAACACGAATGGCTCATATACCGAATTTGTTAAAGCCGTTACATATGCACGTTTTCGCTATGCGCGAATCGCCCACCTGCGTATCGGTTGTGACAAGGCAGTTTCGGACTGCGAAGAATGTGTTGAATTAGCGGTGGGCAGGTCGTTAAGCCCAGTAAAGTTTGCAAACACTGCAACCACTTAACTCGGTATACTATTTCGTTTTTTCCCTAGCGTCAGGGTTTTCTCACCATCATGGTTGTATGTTGCTTTCGACAGTTGTTTGCGTTAGCCAACGTCGATGTAAACGTACGCCGATGAAATACAGCCACTGATCTTCCGCGGTTAATTTCTGAATGTCTGGCGTGTCACCGTGTCTCTCAGCCGTGCGCTAACTGCACTTGGATCACTTTCGTTGGCAGTAGTCTCGCGCTCCCGCAGTTAGAGAGCCAAGCGAGGAGTTTGTACTACTTGAGGGCCCGCATTCCATTACGGACCAAACACACTGCGCACGCAGGGTCCTTATTCGGCTCCTTGGATTCTCAATAGATCGTCACCAGGGAGCGCCACGAGCACAACTAGAAAGCTGGAGACGGCTCAAAAACCCAGCCTAAGCCAATAAAAAATCGTTTCCTCTGATTCAAGTAAAGAAGAATGTGCTATTCTGGCTTACATATAGGTTTTGGTGATGTATGAAAGTTGGGTGACTTCTCTGATAAACTTAATATGTATAAGACAAAATGAGAAGAAGATGATCAAGACATTTTTTCTATATTGGTCATTCAAAATTACATAGGGCCTATTGGTATTAAGGCTTACTAGTAGCCATAACGTTTAGTGGCTGCCAGTTATTATTATTAAATAGTATAGCTTTTCGAAAGATTTTCCATTTAGTATTTCATGCAGACATATCGGAGAAATGTGGTACTGTAGTTTAAGAGCATATTGATGGAAAGGTACCATAGAAGAAGAATGATATTTCAGCTAGTTCAACGCCACTTTTATTTAAAAGAGATCATTGATGTTTCTAAGTGCGACTCAGGAATAGCAGTAGTAGCTATATAACAGCCTCTAGAATTCATTAGTTAAGTTTTGCTATTTGTAATAACAATTAGGTTCATGTATCATCAACAAATGTTCATGAAATTTTATAGCGAAAACCTGCACCTAAAAAAATTGGGTCATACCTCGTACGTCAGGAAGGGGCTTAAATGTCCGTTTCAATTTTAATGAGCTCTACTAGCTGATATAATTGCGATGCCCATTGACACATCCTGATTTGAACGCTACAATGCGCGTGTTTCGAAAAATTGAGCATACTCGTGAACTTATTCAAATTATACTTTAACCGTTTTCTCCTGCCCCGTTGAACGACCCATATGAACACGTAACACACCTCTATAACACCTTTTTGTTTATTATCATCATCGTCAAAACCGACTTTCTTTTTGCCGTTAATAACGTTGAGGTAGTTCACTAAATAATTTCTAATCTATCGATAGAAGCAATTGTTTGTGATATAGCTTTTAGCCTAAAGATGCCCACATGCTTGCAGATATGTAAGTATATGCTTTTTCTGTATGTATATTTGATTTTTTTTGTGCGCGTTGCCTTTATGTTCAGGGGCGTGCCATATGCCATCGTTTAATATATATATATATGTCGTGTTTTGGCAAATTTAAAATGTCAAACATATCTCTTCTGAAATGTAATCTAGGCTTTTTTCAAGCTTGATTTCCCGCGGCACAATAGGGTAAGCATGATACAGTGTACATCATAGCAACTGGTGTGACAACTTTATAACAAAAAAGTGTCTTTGCAAAAGCCATAGAGACAAAATTATGAATTGTTTTCGGTTAATATTTACGACTAGCAGAGCTAAGTCACATGACACTGGTAGTTTATTTTATATATTTTGGTCAATGTCGTCAAATTTGCATTCTAGTATATAGTGTCGCCTGAAGTATAAACATCCTAATGATTGACCATCTATCCTAAAAATTTCCTTCTACGAAAGGCGCAATAATAGTTTTACGGTAAATAACTCAATGATAATATTATTTGTACTCTTTATGAATTTATTTAAGATAGCAACTACTTCACGCAAATAATTGGTTCTATATTTTTTTAGCACGACAGCACATTTTGCCGACAAAGAACGTTATATAAAGCTGTTTTTGCCGAAAAAAGAACATCATATAGTAGATATGGACATTTAAAAATCAGGCATAGTCATTTTTAAGCAAGTCGTTGAGTCATGTTAAACAGAAAATGATCACACTAAATAAATAAGCCATATGGTTCGAACGCAATATATAACATCAACCGTGGGGTATTTATTAGTCGATTATTTTTTATGCAAGCGTAATTCACAGAGGTTCAAGAAGATTAGCTAAATTTTGACATGTTCTTAGGTTTTGACGTTATGTAGCTCACGTACGCACATATACCCGTATGCATTTCCCCAATAACGTTGAACCATGTACGTGCAGGAGAAACTCTCAAGGACTCCGTGAGGTGTATTAACAAAAAATCCCCTAGCATATTGCGCTGCAAAACTTGATTCTGGAATAGTATCGTCCCATATGGAATACCTAAGCGAACGGAACGAATTGGCAACATATTTAGCAACTTAATTTAAGGATTTCGCTATAATTTGCATTCGGACCGTTCTCGGTTAGTAGGCATGGGAAAATACGGGGAATTGGAAAGTGCTGGAAACATTTTTATATTGCATAATATACATTAGAATAAGAGCTTTCGGACTGGCTTTTATCATAGATATTCAATGCCTTGAATTAGGATTAGGGAAAAGAGTTTGTACAATTTATGGCAGACGGTGCACTTTAGAAAACACTTGTAGTTGGTAACCACGCATTGCTTCTACACTCAATTTGTTCAAAAAACAGGGAATCTTACACATGCACTGGATGCTTGTTTTTCTTGTGAACACTGCCGGGGTACTTAACACAACGTGATGTTAAACCCAGCAGACTATCATTTTAATAATGGACGTTAGCTATAACAATACGAAAAAATAACAGGAAACGCTATTGCTTGTCCCGAAATATTTTTATTTTGAAAGTGTGTATTTCAACCAGTGTGTATTATGGTTCTGGATCACGTTCTCAATACCGACCTCTAAGATATTTATGCATATATTTGACGAGTATTGAATATACTGAAATAAGATTGAAATAAACAGATGAAACCAGAAGAAATATAATATTCAAACTATTCTATGCATTAAAAATAAACATCATTTGGTGTAACACGCTACCTCGATAATCAACGTATAATGTGCCATTCGTCACGCATAATTATTGCCTCTGAATCTAAATTTCATTTATTGGTAAGCTTGACGCTATTTCTAATACCAAGTTAAGTAGAACTGTTTTTGCTAACTGCTGAAAGAGGCCCTCTTGTCGCAGTGAAATTCAATTCGCTGGGCGAGTGGAGTTTATATTGATCTAGTTTTACAGAGTGATCTCGGCAAAACTACAATCTTACCATGTTTCGCGTAACTCTTTTTAATTGTATATTCGCATTTGTGTGAATTCCAAGTCAATTTGTGTCAATTTACTATAAACTTTTAGTTTATGATATAAACGTTCGAACGGTTTTAACGTTGTCAGAAGGCGCAATTTTTTTTAGTGTACTCTTTTGAGTGTAGCTGAGGCCTTTTATATGGTAGACCTAACGCCGCGCCCTTGACGCTGGGGGCAAACTCTAGTTCTCAAGCCTTTCCTATCTACTATGAGAAAAGTCACTTGAAAGAGCTCGGACAAAAATTCAATGTTACCTAGTACCTTCAATGCTCTGAAATTTCCTACCGACCGTTAATCTTAAATACCTTGATATCAGATAACGAAGTCCAAGAAATCAAAACCTTTCCCTTCTCGGTTCTCCGAGTTTTGCCTTTCTGTCAAATTCCCTAAAATCCGATGAAATCGCTGTGGCAGACAAACAAGCTTAAAAACACACAATGAGCTTCAGCGTAAAAAATAGATTTATTGGATTATTTCGGCCAGTTATTAGGGCGTGCAAATCTTTATCAAAGTTTACGTTTAACTTCGAAGTAAGGTTTTATCCGAAGACATCGGTCGATGCTCGATAGAAGATCTGGCTATTCTAATGCCTCTTCATCCGTAAACTAACATGCCCTAAACATGCATGAACTAAAAATACCCAAGCATTTTTTTAACGACTAGACTAATTACAAGCCATGTCCTGTCTGTAAACTTTATTGCCACGTCAATTATGCAAAAATGTAGAAGAGCATGCGTTAATATGGAATATGCAGGCAGTTCGTCTCAATGCTTGTTTTGCTTCGCTACTCTGTATGTAACTAAGATTGTGGACTAAGAGTAATTTTTAGTATTCTTGAGCTTGTAGTGTTACCGGTATCCACTTTTTGAAGGTATGTAATGCATAGTACAACAAAAATACATCTCGGTTTCAAATTAGAGAAGTACAATATCTGGTAAAGTAGCGCGAAGCCTATATTTTCAATTTCAATACATGCACAACTTCTCGATTATTTGCGAAGTTCTACATGCTTTAATGTCTGCGTTAGCACGTATGCAAATTTTCATACTAACATATGAATTTATTCAAAGTACATTATGACGAAAAGTATGACGGAAAGTCCTTTATAACTACGGAAATATACGGCTATGGTTGCTCTTTGTTAAAGTCATCAATGCATAGTGGCTTCAAGTTTATCTCTGCCGTACACCTTCCAGTAAGCTTATTACGTGCATAATGGAGCCGGTACTCTTCAGACCCTTTCTAAAAAACAGTCTTATGAATTCATATAAATGTTTTTTAGGAAGAATATATGCACCTCATCATAGCACAGACGGCCACGTGATAGAGGGGGGAGTTACAATGGGCCGCCCAACCGAATGTCTAGAACTAGAATAGAGGTGACCTAGACAACAAAGCCTTTTGTCAGCAGTGTCATAATAATATGGTCAAGCTTGTCTGCGTCGTATGTGAGAAGTACTGCACATCGAGTATGTGCAGCTGCAGAAAAGGCTGAGACAGCCAAAATCAAAATGTACGCCTAGTTTGCTCAAAAACGCCTGGCTAAGCCGTTAGCTTACTAGAATCACGGCGCTTCAGGCACGGCCATTAATAATGCCTCTAATTCCTGGCAAAGAAATTTAAAAGCAAGGGTAAATAAAGAGAACGCAAACATTGTTTTTTAATGTTCGTTTTTTAATGCTTTTTCTGCGCGCTTCCACCAAGAATGCGCTGTATTATCCGAATTCCACCGTGTCAGCGGAACTTGTTTTCTTCCCAGCGGCTTTTGACTTTCAGGAGTTTCCCCTTTGTTCTCATATTGATCTTACAAGATGTCATTGTTGTACATGTTTGATAAAATTTAATCCCTACTGCAGTTCGATATTTTAGTAACTATTAGTAAAATGTGGATTACCTATGTCTTAAGAACGCGTGTAAATGGTCAGTGGGAATGAAATGCTTTTTATAAATTTATTAGACGTTTTTTTAATACCGCGACGAAGAAACGCTCATGCGCACCTTTGTTTCCTGACAAGGTATTCGCCTGGGTAGTGTGGGACTCACGTCGAGGGCGTACCTAAACCACTAAAGCTAGCGCCACAATAATCTTCACCCTTCAGTTGAAATCTTCATCTAATAATAACACGGGCCGAAAAGAGCCATGGTGAGGAAGTTGTTCCCGGAATTTCGGCGGCTGTTTCCCAGTTTTTGCGAAGTTTGCCGAACTCGTTTTAAATTTACGCTGCAATGAGCAGTAATGTAAAAAATACAAAATAGGCGTAAAAATGGTGTGGTGAAAAGTGCTAAAGGAGCTTATGTTGGCATAAACTAACAAAATTCGGTTACTATTTATTTTTTTCATCATTTCGTATTGGTAGCTAGCGGGGAGCAGTTAAATAAGAGCAAATTTAACGTTGTCGGTCGCTCGCCAATCATTCGCAAGAGCGCAAAGAAACTTGAAGATGAACTTAGCGAAACGAAACCATTTAAATTTGGGAAGAGTTGAAGACTTGAGAGTTGAAGAGTTGAGACTGAGTTGAAGTATTCATACAAGAAATACGATGATACCCTGGTAAGGATGGGAATCCTAAATTATCGTCTTCACATCATCCAAATACTTAAGCGAGAAACCAGGACCTACGTAATATGCTGAATGAGATGAAACGTTTAATATATAAAGTAAGTAAAATTTTTGTTAGTAAACTGGTCTTTCTGAAAGAATTGCGCCCTCTATTTTCCATCTAAATAAATACAAATGAGAGGCGTTGCCCCTTGCGGCATTTCAGTTCGAGACCTATGTTGCAGTACAATTGCGTGATGCTTGTAGATAGCCATGACTTTATGACCTTGATATTTACGGCCGATGTAGTGACCCTTCGGGAATAAGTCTGATACAATCCGCCATCGATCGTCTTTAGATCTGGTGTTATTGCTTCCAGGGTTTTGAGTTCAAACAAGCTTCCTCATACGGACCATTTAAATGCCAATCTACTCCTCTATAGAATTAAATTTGTGATCTGGGACGTAGTAATTAAAGGATCGGTGAAATTTAAGGAACACACCACTAAGGCTGTTCCGAGTGCGTGAACTATTACCTGCATTTTCATTGGCAGATGCTTTATTATTAAAAAAGCCTTATTTATATTTTCTAGATCTAATTTTGCCAGAGCTTATCAATTTTTGCATGGTCTGAAGACCATATCTGCGTAGTTATATAAACGTCGAAGGACGCATGAAAGCCAGGTTTCGTTATCTATTTCATCAGTCAGATACAGTTAATAATGATTTCTCGTGAAAGGTCGCCGTTCTCGGCCTTGTTTATCTGTTTTATAACTGATTTGGCGCAAAAATATACATATACACTGTATATATTTGTATATATAGGTTTGCATATATTGGCTCTTTGTTTGGACCGTGCTCGCTGGATTACATGTGATAGTGCTTACCATTCAATTCCTAAAAGTGATTTCTTCGAATTGAATATCAGACGGAATGGGATTTAGCAAACGTTTTTATCACAGACGCATAACTTTTCTTAAAACTCACTCTAACCTAACCCCGGACACCCTTCACTAGTAAAGTCACTTAAACCTTGAAGATTTTAAAAAAACTTCGGTCAGTTTGTCTCACATAAATCAGAAATGTTAACTATGGTTCCTCTTCTTCTTCTTCTCATTCTTTTCATTGTTCATTAAAATAAGACAGATACTTTCTTCAGATTTCCGTCACTATTTAATACCTTCTAACAGACAATAAAATATTTGGTAACGGTTCTGCTAGTCGAACATATGATTATAGAAATTATATGTAGGCTACAAGACTCGTTGTTCGAAAATTGCGAAAGGAAACACTTGAGGGTGGTGAGGATCTTGTTTAGCTGATCGTATTCATGCACTTCCATACACTAATCGACCAAACACTTCAAAATTCTTAGTTTTCTTAGAATTTGAAAACGATTTTAATGATTCCATAACCTTCGCTTTTTTAATCATAGTCCGAGCCACTATGTACTTGATATTGAAGTTTATATTACACTCGATTTCTTTATTACTTTGACGGCAAATAAGTGTAAGCATTACGTCCTAAGTGCTGAGACCACTTCCAGGTACCACATACTTGAAGCAAAATAGTTCCATGATAATGCTAACTAACACCATTTCTTGAAGTACCCTAACTGACTTGAAGATTAAACCTAATCATTAAATATAAATCATTAAATATGTTAATTCCTAATTAGTTATTTCTAGAGAAATCCAAAGTCAGCCTAATATTTTTTGCGCGATTGCAAGGAATCGTTAGCTATATGCATGTAGGATCACGTAATGCAATACTAAATATATTCAGCTATTTTTCCGTTTGATATTGTTTTTCTTTTACATTTGTTTGCGCATTTACATTTCACTATGACATACAATCACAATGAACTAGGGACGCTCAGTAACGGATGTTAAATTAAATAGACTAACACTAGCTCTGCAGTCAGCGTCAGGGCCTTGAAATTACAAATTCATTGGCATATTTATGGCAGATTATACATAATATTCTTAAAGGGCAGAGGAGAACAATATTAAAAAGTTATGTTTCAAATACTGCAGTCAAATATTATTACACACAATGATCAATTTATTTGTTCAGTTACGTACGTAGCTTTTGCCTACGATTTTCTGGTCCACTTCGTCATTTTTTCTCATCTTCTCTATATGTTCCATAGCAGCCAGCAAGAATCAACTTAAACTTCAACACAAAAGTTGTATACTCGCCCAGAATTTAGAATATTTATCCTAAATTTTCATTACAATTTAAACAGGCTGCATTAGTCCTGTTGAGTAATAATAATTAATTCATACTTTCCCTTTTCTGCTGAGTGATTCAAGAATAAAGTCGTTCCTCATATGTTACTACTAGACAAAAGAAAAGACCATGAGATCTATTATTCATTTTGGTACCTGGTATTTCAATATTAGGCTACGAATGGCCCACCCTTGATACAATTATTTGGCAACATGCGAGTTCTAGACAAAGGAAAAGACCATGAGATCTATTATTCATTTTGGTACCTGGTATTTCAATATTAGGCTACGAATGGCCCACCCTTGATACAATTATTTGGCAACATGCGAGTTCTATCTTTATCCGCCTGCACGTAGCATAGCGTTCGTAACGTTATATGTCTCACTGACATTATATGAGTCGATAAAATTTGATTTATCAGAAAAATTCTTTAAAGAAACAAGTCGTTATTCGGTAGAACGTGTGACGGCTCGCTGGGCTACAAAGTGGACAACGGCCGACAATTTTACAGCAAGATTCTTTGTGGCTTAGGCCACCGGCAGGTTGACAATGTATCCTGCGAAATTGAAATTACTTCTTTATAGACAAAGACAGCTCTGTAAATAGGCCAGCTATTAAAGATTAACCGGTACTGTTAGCAGCTAAATACACTGGCCTTAAATCATAAAGTCGAGGTGGAACGGCAATTTATGCTTTATGTTACAGCACGACCTGTTCTTTCCTATTTACTTAAGCGGAAATAGGGGCACTACGAGTATTGTTATTTTTTGTATTTATCTATGCTTACCTCTAATCAAACGCACGTAACTATCATTAGACATCCTGTTAAATGCGACTACCATCGTTATACGTCCCTCTTAGGTAGTTTTCAATATTTTTTACGTTGAAGCGGCGCCCTTTATGTTTTATTAAACATCTAACTTTTGATCATATATATATATGTATATTAGTACCGTACCATTAAGTGTCTTTATTACTTGTCTCCTAGAAAATAAGTGTCTACCTCCACATAATTGTCTGCTTACTCGTCATTGAATACTGTTATTGCATATTCCGACACTGCACAAACATACATGTGCCTTATAAACGGTTCGAAATAATTAGGTCAAATTCAACAAATTGTTTAGTTTTTGACTGTTTCAACTGTTGCATTGTTTATACATTAGATAATACCTTATTTGTTTGCCATTTTTAGACTTCCCATTCCGATTGATATTGTCTAAATATTGTATACACAAAGTTATATTTATGGTGTTTTTATACAGATCGGACCTCCTCATGTGAATTACTTCAGATTGTGTTTCTTTTTCTATGACGCATTCATGATTAGGTGCTGTTTTTTAGGTGCTGATGCTAAAAGATGCAATAGTTCCAAAACTCAGCCGTCGTGAAGACCGAAACGTCAAAATCAGAACAGGCTACAACGGCCTAAGCGGACACCATCGATATATTCAGAGGGAACGGTGACCAAAGAGCAAAGTTGTGTCATAAAAATTAATGGCATCAAAAGTTATATCAACAGATTCAAAGCAATCCGAAAGTTTTTCTTTTAAAGAGCAATGTCGTTGATCCTAGAGAAGTATAGGTACCAATGTTGTTGCGATAAACTCATCTGCAGAGTAGTAACATTTGAAATATTTTTCAGTGATTTTCTCTTTTCGAGATGAACGCCATTATTTTTATTCCCAGCAGTATTGCACAATTTATTCTATCGCCATGTGAAACACTGCCATTAAATTATGCATATGCAAATATATAGATACAAAAAAGCCTTCACACAAATGATTTATAGAAATTGCTCCATGCAGTTCAACCAATTTTAATGAGTGAACTAATTACACCACATGATACTTTAAAACATTTACGTTAATCTCGTAAATACCGTATAGCACAAAGGCGTGTTTCTTACTTAATATCAGCTTACAATTCGAACGGGATGGCCCATGAAAGATAAATATATATTGGTTGATTGTGCGTTACTTACGAAAAATCGTACCGTTTAGTAATAATAACACCAGATGGACCGCACTCGATCGGCCTTCCCATTTTTCGAGGCATGTTCAGACCGTCTGAGAGTTGATCCCATTCATGTATTAGTTAATACATTATAGGCTGTTACCGAAGATGTAAAGGTGCCCTTATCCTATGCAATTTAATCCTTGAAAACGAAGAGTCCACATCAACCAAGCAAAGGACGTCAAGGTGTTCAGCTACAGCAGTTACGTTGTATATGAGCATCCATTGAAGAGGCACATTGTGTTTGTTAGTATTCATAGGCTGGCCTTGGATGTTTGTTGCCAGACTCTCAAAACGAAACTAGGATAACCTAGTAAAATATTCCGCATACGTAAATTTCGCATTATATTGGAAAGCTGGGTAACATCACTGCAGTTCCCTCGATGTAGTGTCGGGCTGGAGGATGCTGAGCCGTCTCAGTTCGTCTTTCGACGTCTATTAAAAAACGGGGTAGTGTGAGTGTATTTCAGAACTATGTCGTCGTTATAATCCAATTGTGCCACTCTCCGAACGTGCCCCGCAACATCGAAATTGAAGACTGATCTCTAGATGGTATTACATGATGGCACCGGGATCACCCCACTACAAAAAGAAATATTAGGCGAGTAGGTGAAATGGATAATGGTGCCTGATCGCCAGCATCGGCAATCGTCTAGCGGTGCACACATTCAAAGCTTATCCAGAAGCCTTCTTGTCACAAAGAAGTTTTATGACAAAAACTGTACAATACCTTAATTTACAAATCGTCAAATTGACGTTTCTATTCGGATCTCTGCTGGTTGCCCTACACTGATCTTTAGTGAGAACGATCGATCAGTTGGCGCTAGTTTGGGTGCACAGTGTTGGTTGTAGTTTGACTAACCCGATTTTTTTTATTTTACGTTCTACTTCCGAGTTGTACTGGTTGCATATGCCACATCAAGGTATTTATATTTTTGCGCTTACTCCAAAGCCGTATCGTTAATACATAATGTGCAGGTAGATCGTGATCAAGCGAGATCAAGGACTTAGTTGTGGAGACCAATTTCATACCGGTCTGCACTGGTAATATATAAAATACATATCAATGCAGTCTGGTAGTTTCTATACATATGACGATATTATTGTATAAAAGGCACGCGTGTATTTAAAAAATATTCGATTGTTTTTGTTATAAAATCAAATGATAGCTCTGCAGCTGTGCTTTAGATTCCAAAGAACGGACATATATATCACACGCCTTGTTAGATCTTCTAATGTATAGATTTACATGTATTTGGGCATTTCACTGTGAGTAGAACACGATTCATTACGGGGAGTTTTCGTGACAGAAACATTACTTGCAACCTCACTTCCTCTTTATTATAATACATTTTGCAAATTAAATACACAATGACTGGATAACGGAGCAAATTGATCTCTGTCTACAATGTTTGTTTGAAACACATTCGAATCGTTTACTTTCGAACATTCTATTATAGGGTGTTGGCGCTTGGCATGGGCATCCCTTTGTGGGAGGGTGTTGAATTGTGCTCATCAAAATCTTTATCGACGTGCAGTACTTTAGGGCAAACGTGCAGGGGGAAGCAGGGGCAATTGTAATGGTACTTGGTGTACAGCATAATAGACTTTACCACTCCCCGTTGTGTCGCCAGCTGGGTAACGGAGTAGTGTCGACTGAGACAAAGCAGTGTGCATCGTATATTGTTCTCAGTTTCCTCAACGGTCTGGCCGTTTTGGCCGAAGCGCGTAAGGTGCGCTTAGTCAAAATTTTGATTAAAATTTTCGTATTGGTGGCAGCGTTTATCGGCATATTGAAGTGGGTTCGCCCAACTGGAGAGTTTACTCTTTGTGCTGTTTGGTCTCCACGGCGGACATACCGTCCTTTTGTCGAGTCATGCATGTCCACGGCGCTTACCGATTTAGGAGATATGGGTAAGTTGTTTTCACAAAGATCGTCGTAAAGATGCTACACCGTAGTGCTTAACTACGGGCTCTTGTTGCTAGGCAGACTGTTACCTTATGTAGATAGTATTACAAGTCAATCTATTACTAATAATAATAAAGGTCTAGACCTATGGGTATAGATTGGTACGGCGCGTTTTAGCAATACAGGCACGCTTTTAGCGGGAATTCCACATTACCATCGCCAAATAACCTGCTATGAATTCAGGGTTCGCCAACATTCCTCCGTCGCAAAAGATGTGGGTGAAGACGAGTGATCCTTTATTTGGATAGAATACTAACAATAATTAGGTAATCTATGAAAAACTAAAAGCTTAAAGTATAGATTAACTCGGCTTTATAGGCATAGGCAACGTTGCTCTCTACTAACACGGCCTGTGCTTGCGTTGTTTCATTTGGAGTTGTTCCTAGTAATGCCCCGGTGAGGTAGCATTGCCTGAAGAAAACAACTGACGTAATGTATATGTTGCAATATGCACCCTAGTATGAAAAAGTGATGTAGGCATATATCTCTAATCGAATGAAATGAATCTATAAATACCAATCTAGAAGTAGAGTATAAGCTAGTTAATCCGATATTACTGCAGTCCTTTGCTTAGACTTATGCAACTTCTAGACAAAAATTCACGCATTTGTAATTCCTTGTAACCAAGAATTATTCGCCACTTATAAAATGAGACTAAACTACGATAGGACCACTACTCGTCTCTTTTTACCAAATGACAACGTTTTTTAACAAATATATTTCGAGTATTATATCCTATTGTTCATCAATTTCGTATTCACTTGGCTTATGGGGCTTTGGACTTCTTTAAATCATATAAAAAAAGCATAAAGAAAACGCTCTGCATCTCTGAACATTAGAAACCTCTCACTTGTTGTACATTAAGTCTCAGGCCACGGTCGTCAGCTCTAGTGTGGTTTTCGTCTCAAGGGGACGAAATATACTATGAATGAAAGAACAGAGATTTGTTTAGGAGCGCACCCTGCCTGCCTAGAAAAGCTGCAATTGAGTAGAATCTTCTTGTACCCTCTATGTAGTTGATCAGGACCAATACTTACCGCATTGAAACAGCCTCTAATGTATATGTTTACAGTCTGCAAGAATATACGAAGATATTAAACGAAGTGAAGATTCAATTTCCTTCTTTGCGCTCACCACAGTTTTTTGTGTATGCACTCAAGTATACTATTTTTGAAACATCTTCTTCTTCTTCTTTAAAAATGGCACTAAAAATGTCTATAAAGCAATCACTACAGGAGAAGAAAAGCATTTAATAGAGAAAACCTCTATATTTAACGGTTTTTACTGTAGTGTGCATAAGGTGCATAAAAACCCTGAAGCCCTTAGAATCGTCCAATGAACCATTTCTATATAGTGAATTATGTTTATCTTCTATTGAGAAAGTGACAGAGAAATTCTTGAAGATTTTACTCGTAGCTTGTAGGTAGCTGCTGAAAGCTGATTTGAGCATATGGGAGTTTTTTAACGTTTCGGCGCGAGTACAATTGAACTAATTTTAAAATTCCTATAATAACGTTATACAATAAGAAACGTACTTCTGCTGGTTATAAAATATTTTGACAGCCGTGAAGTCTTGGAAAATGAAGAGGTGTTCTGGAGTTGGGTCTTATCGTGTCTCTGAGAATAGAATAGGAGTTACGATGGATCATAGCTTGAATATAAATAAATAAGGAGAAGATAAATAATTAATATTGAACCTTAGACATTTGTGCACAGAAAAAAAGCGCAAAACTCAATTGCAGCTATCATTGCCCTATAAATGTTTAAACAGCAGTTTTGTAATCTAAAACTCGTACGAATATCAACAATCGTCATAGTAATAGAAAATGTTCTAATGGACGCGATTAATCAAAAGTCTAAGGAAGAGTAAAGTGGAGAGTTATAATAGAAAACCACCATCATTCAATGAATTACTATACACAATGCGAGAAAAAATGCAAATCTATGTTTTAATTATTTTAGTACACGGCTGGTTGTATCAGATTACATAACGTTTCCATGGTTACATAAAGTTTATAAGTGGAGTCCTTGTTATATATACTTGCCTTGAGACGTTCCGCTATGTGTGAATACATTATAAATTAAACTATATCGAATTATAGACGTATACTATGCGTATACAGATGCCGCATATACTGGTGTTATCATCATGCGACTACGTTGACGTAGTCCGGAACGACGACATTTTTATCTCATCCATTCTAGTACTAGATCATAATGCTCCTTACCTACTAAAATTCCCTTTATCTCGATCACATGTATATTGCGTTGCAAAGGTTTTTGCTTTGAACATGCTTAATCCTGATTCTTTGCGGATCGAACTATATCAACGAAAGCCTTCGTGCGTTTTTTAACAAAAGGAATTCCATGATTTCGCATGTGTATTTTTTGTGGCTTTTTCTGTATATGTGTTGTCATTTGACGTTAAAAAACAGCATGTTTAAGAAAGCTGACTAAGAACATGGACGATAGTATCGCCGTACAGCATAAACATTGTCATCGTTATAAAATTGGCACTCTATTTTTCTTGCCAAACAGGTTCTCTCTGTTTCTCTATGTTTTCTCTTCCTTTTGGTTAACAAAGGTTTATCGAATAGTGCTCATCTCAATAGTATATCATTGATCTTCTCGCGGTCCCGCCGTGACGGCGGGAGTGAAGAAGCGACAGTAAAAGCGAATGTGCCGTCTGCGAGTGGCCCGCGTATGCATGCAATTATTATATTCAAATAGTAGCGCGCCGCACGTGCCGCTCGATTTGTGGTGAATATGAAGCTCCTGTTCTATGCTTGACTTCCGTCCGTGAGGGAGCCGCGATCTGTCGTTGTCCACCCTCGATTCGTGGCGGCAGCACTTCAATAGGGCTATTCCACAGCAATCATACAGACACAGACATACACATTCGTCGTATATACACCACCAACGAACAGATACGGCCAGGCAGGCGCCTCCACTGCTCGGCACACTCAAAAAGAGCCAGATACATCGCGGCGCCTGCTAGTGCGTTTACCGACGTTTACTGTAGTATCCGACACGGACACGACGATCAGATCCGAACGGACAGACGGCACCAGCAGCGGCGGTACTACTACAATTGTGCGAGCAGTAGCAGGCGACAAGGAAGAAGAAGTTCAACACACAGCAAACAGCAGCCGTAGCAGCCAAATTGGTTGGTTGGTGGCCGTCTCCTCGTTGTTAAGGAGTGTATAGTGTAGTAGGCTGGTCAATAGTCGGTGTTGGTTCTGTCTCGTCATTCGTCGTAGTCGACGAGTCTCGACAACCAATTTATTGGCGTGCATGCTTGTTTGCTTGCCTGCCAGGCCGCTTGCAGCCAAGAGCCGATAACATTGCCGCACAGGCAGTCGCAGGGCAAACCACGAGAAGAGTGCTCAGGGGGGTTGGTTGTGTTTGGCTGTTCGAGGGTGTGTTGGTCCCCCACTAGCGCTTGTGTGTGTGTGTGTGTGTGTGTGTGTGTGTGTGTGTGTGTGTACGAGTCGAGTATTTGACTCATTTCTTTACTACCACTACGTCGGCCGAGGCCACTAACTAGTGCAGCTGGAGTGACGACGCGATCTACCTACAGCACAGTGGTGCGGTATCGTCGATCGACGAAGGTTCCTTCTCGACGTTCGCTTGAACGCGAGTCCATTCCAGGCACAGTTACTGGACGAGACCGCCCTGTACCAAGTCAATTCCCTGTTGCCCACAGCCGCCAAAGTAACAACAGCAGCGTGAGGCCGTTGTCCGTGTGGGATATTCATCGTAAAATATCCGCTGGCTGTATCGGTCGTTGATGGTCGACCGATCGACGACGACGAAAACAGCAACAACAGAAAATCGATGAACATACACGCATATATACATACACATACATCTAGTTAACTAACGAGGAACGAAGATTGCGAAAGAAATCTAGGAGACACAAGCGAACTGAACATTTTATGTTGACGCGATTCCGTCTCGAGGAACGACGGACATTAAATCGTAGGCCAAGGCGAACACAACGGGAACCCTGCCACTTAGGCGGCATTATTCTCGCAAAAAGGAGTTGGAGGAGTGAAACTAACTGGGGATCTGTGGAGTGCATTGCTGACGAGTGTGAGTAGCGGTGGACGTTGTGGTGTTCTGCTGCTGCTGCTGTTGCTTGTTGGTGATGTGTTTTTCTCTTCGCGTGGTCAATCTGTTCGTACGATGATAATACTGGTCGAGTGTTTGTAACCGTCGTGGTCCTAGTCGTGACCCCGCTAGTGTCCACTAACATACCTACAAGCTCAACCCGCCGTCGTCGTGTTCATCTCGTACGGGGCTTACTGTGTGCTAACTCAGTTTCTTCGGCTTTGTGTCTCTCTCCCTCCCTTCTCCCCCCGTACGAAGTGCGAGTCTGCATGCGACGAGTACTGGCATACGCTCGTGCATTCACAGTACGAATTGTGGTCCCAGCCGTTAACGCAGTGGCAATAGCCTTGCGTTGCCGTCCTGTTTCGTGCTCCCGATCAGCAGTCTTCAGTAGCAGTGGAGCGGTTGGATAATATCGGTTGTGTGTAACCTAGGGCCTATTCAGAGCCATCAACACCGTTTAGATATCAGTCGAGAGGGTTCGTGTGATCAGAGCCGTGGTCACCTGCGCTCCTCACCCCTGTCGGTAGAGACAATCGTGCTCATTCGCCTTTGTGGTGATCGCAGGTTCGACGACATCTTTAAGCCATACGGTGGACGCGGTAACGAATAATACGGTGGACGCGGTAACGAATAAATCTATTTCGTTCTTACGGCTGTTGATATCAAAAGCCTCGTCCTATCGTTGTGCAGGTTCTGCCTTCCAATTAAAGTCAGCATACTACGAGCCAACGATACCGTAATTAGTGGTAGTCGTGGTAATACCACTGTATCGTCTGTCCATTGGTACTCCTCTGGGTCGGCTCTGGGGCAAGAACTCCTACAACAGCAAAAACAACAAACAAAGTTGTACGAACGATAACAACAATAGTAACAACAACAACACCATCGTCGTCCAGCAGCGTCGTTCCCCTGTTGCCTCCTGCGCGAGCGCACCGAGCGAGTGAGGAGATATACATCGGGCCGATTTGATGTCGCCATGAACCAACAGGGGACAGACAAGAAGAGGAACGTTAAGAGCAACGGAACTGCTGGCCCGAGGTATGAACACGATATAAACCAATATCCACAGTAATAGTCCTACTATATTATAGTACTATTATCGTAGTTTTTATCTGTCATAGACTCATAGATAATCACCTATGTAAGCATCTAATTCCTTAACTGCGCCAAACTGAGAAATCTGATTCCGCCCACATCTTTTGCGTGCCCTTCACGGATTTAAACTTCATCCCACCCTTATTTTCGTAGACTTCTGTAATGCTAAATACCCTTAAATCCTCGGCCTTCATTGGTTACGTGCTTGTATTAGTCTTAACATAAACTTACTCATAGTTTCACCATGACGCCGTTCTTTAATTATTTGAGAAAGAAATCTTTGCTGATTAGGGGAGACTGTCACTCTGAAAAATGAAAAAGCATTGCACCCAGTGATCACTGATGTTGTTATAGTCGAGAAATTGTATCCCTAAGTGATCTACCTCTGCTGTCCGTGTTGAGAACATACCGAAGGTGGTACGTGCTTTTTAATATGTAACTTTATATTACACGGATTTAGTTTCATCCTTGACTCTTGGCATCACGGTCACTAGCCTAACTAGTGTTTATTGGAGCAATGGCAGCTGTTGCAGAGAAACGAGACATAGTAACCGAATCATAAGCTATCCCGTTGTTATGAAATTTTGCAACATTAGGCTGTTCTTGGTGAAGGCGTCGTCGTAAGCATCGGTTATTCCAGATAAGACAGATGATAGGCCCTTTCATGCTCTAGTCGTGCTAATCAGTCTGAACATAACAATAAGTCTATGACGATACATCCTTCGGGCTCGAACCCAGACGGTACGTTTTATTTGAACTTATTTCATCAGAGGCTCAAGATATTTAAATATCATGTGGGGAAAGACATATTTGGCCATAAAGCCTACGAAAGTTGAAAGATTCTCTAACTAATGCATTATAATTTTCACGAGGCTAGGGAAATGGTTTTGTTGACTGTAATTTTCACGAGGCTGTTTAGGGGAAAAACTGGCAGCTGCTATTACGGCACGAATGTGTCCTGTCTTGTGGCTGTGAGTATATAAGTACAGCTCAGAATATATGTGCGTATATCTATTGATTACCGGTGTATGTTTTTGTCATTCGTAGTTCTAAAATAGGTTCTGATTAACATCAGTGCTAGTCAGACATGTTGTAACACGTTACAGCTTTTTTCATGCACACGAAGTCCACATGGCAGAGAACAATGTTTTTTACTAATAGAGAAAATGGAGAAAAAAATACAATCGGTACCTTGTTTGCAACCAATAGTAAAATTTCTATTCAGTTGTGTAGTATTTGGTCATCGAATATGATGGGTGCTTTGGTTATTTAACCGTTCAAAGCATACTAAGAAGATAATTTTGGGCCATGGTCTTTCACTTTACCTTAAATAATTAACGACATTTTTAAATAGAACTAGGCCCCTGTTTAATGATCATAATAAATGCTTTTACGAAAGCGACTTGGTTTAGAAATAGTTATTAATGACGGGGCAGGTTTTACCCAACGTTTCACTGAACATGCGGTTTATTCTGAGCAAGTGCCGCCAAATTTCTTTCTTTAAGGTGAATAACCTGTATTAATTGCTATAGTTGATTGCTTGTAAAAATGTTTTAATTATTTTTCTTCGGTTTTTTAGGAATCCGTCGAGATAATTCTACGTGATGTTTTAATTCGTTCATTTAATTCTCATGTCTGTAGTTAATCAGTACATTTCACAATCGAAGCTAGTAACTGGCGAAATATATTAAGTTTCCCGTGGCATAATTTATCATCTTGTTCTCACCATTTAAAGATGTTGACGATAAAGAGTTCGAGACATGTTTGTGAACGCAAAATGCGCAAAAAGGCACTTTCTTATAGATCGTAGGTAGTTTCTTTCCCTTCTGACGCGAGCATGACCGCTAAGCTTATCGGCGGCCATTAAGCAGGTAGGAAACTGTTGGACGCGAGCGTATTATATCAGGAAAATGAATGAGCTTCTACTAATTTAATGTTGCACCTTTTCGAGAATTGTTTTTGTTGACTTATTAACGACATTAACCTATCTACATGAAAGTGATACGTGAATTTGTGCCACTTTATAGATTTTGTAGATATGTTGCGCCACGTTGTTAACGGGGTGACACTAGAGCACTTAGCCAAAGCTGTGCTACAGCACTGGTGATAACGGCTTTATGTTGATCTGATACGAAAAAAGAGGATAAAAACTGCCCGTGTTAGCGTAACAAACTAAATATTATGTTTTACTCGCCTGCGTTTTGTTTCTTAGATTATTTCGAAAAAATAACTTTCGAAAAACTTCACAACCTGAAAGTGGTTTGCCGCTGGACAGACGTATACCAGTTTAGATTTAACACCAGTTTAAATTTCGTAACGCTTCCATAGCACACATAGTTGATACACTAATTTAGATTGTCCACACACTAATTTAATTAAAAAACACAATAATATACACACTAATTTTTTTAGACACTACATTCATGAAAAAATATTGTTGTAATAATACTTGTAGTTCGCAAAGATGCATGCCTGCTTATGCTAGTGTCTTGGAATTGTTTTACTAGGAATATATAGATTTACAGACTACCTACGTTACAGCTGGATTTTTTGTGCCCATAGCATTAAAGAGATTATTTATGTGTAATAACACATGAAGAAAGTATATACGAACTTTCCAGAATATTAGTCTACTCAACATGTTAAAAACCATATGATATGAAATCGGATGGTCAGATTGTTAGAATATGCTGTAGCAAACGGTTTAGTGAAGCATATTTCCAGCATTCGAAATATATGAATCCAAAAATATTTGAACTGTTGGGCTGAAGGTGTTAAATTGATAGGGTATTCACTACGATGTGATGAAAAGGTGAAGCTGAAGGTAGTAGTCTAATGCGTATTTCTAGCTATGTCTTAAAATATTACCTTGACTAAATGCCTAATATTTGTAGTCATACGTTTTATAATTCGTATATTCAAATTAATCAATGCCTATTGCAGTAAAACCGTTGCTTGAGTACTGGCTCTATTTTCCCCAGCACGGAAAGCAATTTCAGGAATGTGCAAATGTACATCTCTTCGAGTAATGGAAAACAAATACCGGGATAAAAAATCACCAAGTAAATGAAAATAACCATGTGCTTCCCCTCTTAAATGTATCTTTCAGCGTAAAATAGCCCAATGAATGCATACAGGAGGGTGACATAGTTCTTAACTTTCAGATCTAAAATATTTGTAACTAGAATTCGGTCTGTGCTCTTATCTAAATAAGCCACCACTTTCTTCAGTTTTCTGATCTGTTTTATGCTTTGGACGAGCACTTGCGTCATTGCGAAGGTGTGTGCGCTTTTTCTCCAGCACTTACTGCATGCGTGGCATCTTTGTCGCTGCTTTCAATTACTTGTGCTAGAGACCACCAATGATTAAAGCCTTAGCAATTTATGTCTATTACCAATATCTTATCGCGCTGAATTGTTTTGCCGTTTTTATTCTAACTTCGCTCATTTGAAAAAGCAACATCAACGAAGAAGTCTAATGTGCTATTAGTGGGAATATGTGCGGCTTGTTGTAAACCTGAAAAAAATCAAAGTTAATTTTTCTGTACAACAAAGGCAACATTTTAAGGCCGGAGTTTAGCACGTAATAAATACAGACTGTTTCCAAGTCTGTTATCGTTATGGTTTTGATTTTTTGTTGTGCTTTTACATCCGTATTTCTTTTTAACATGCAAGCTTTTGTTCATCGATACAGTCGTAGTAGTTTTAAGTTCTCTAAAAAATGCATCTTGGAACTAGTGATTGGAGAAAAAGCCACTATGCGTTTATACAAGTATGTCAATGTATAGATGCCATTTTAATTTCGAGGCGTTTTCAGGGTTCGTATTATTAATTGCTATTCACTGTCGCAGGGTTTGAATGCTACCGGGTAACCTTGTATTCTCATAAACCACTGAGCAGAACTGCGGCGGGCTATTCAGGTTGATCCTATTAATTTGCGACATATTCCTCGCAGTATTTCCATTTTGGCTAGATACTTTTATCGCTTTCCTGTACAGTCTCTTGATTTAGAATTTATTCAGTGAGTAAGGCATTCGACGTAAAAATGGCTTAACGCCGCAATCATATCTCTAGCCGAGAGTCGTAAACGAAGCAAGTGAGGGCAGGCTTAATACCATATGCCTCATCTTTGATTACGGGTCCAGTATTGCAATTTAAGCCCTTTACCGGATGGAAGCAAACTATGTTGGTCTGTGCTATGTGTGGAGCAAACTAAGTTGCGATAGTGGACAGCCTTGTTGAAGCCTTAAAAGGTTAGAAATTCTATAGTGTCTCTCTGTATAGGAGTATACCATCATTGTCTTTGTTAATCCAAAATACCATGTGCACTTTGCATCCGTAGCTGAATATTAAGGAAAGATTCAACCTGATTCCACCTGTGCCCTCGGCAAGCCAAAGGCTACTTATGCCAGCTTCTTTGATGCAGAACCTATGTAGGCTAGAACTGACAGAGATTCAGCTAATATTTGGGTTAGAGACATAACTGTGGACGAAACTCACGATCGTGTATCAACATACTAGGAAATTTGCGGAACTTAAAGCACAAGCTGCTGAAGGTTACCACTAGAATAAAGCTGTTACCTTATTCAAAGATGTCTCTGCTACCGCATTCGGCGACTATTTTCTACCTAAAAATGTTTTCTACGTAAATAGTTTCATCGATCACTGGGACAAACTGTGCTAGGCTCTTAGCTAAGTGGAATATTCATACTGATTTCATGCGACCCCATTCGCAGGACAAAATAGTATTCTACGAGGACAATGCGTATGCAAAAGCTAGTTAGAATGGAGCCAAAACTTTTGCCTTCATGGAATATTTACTCGTTTTTGCTTGCGCAGCTGGAAAGGGAAAGAGTGTCACACACCTTAATACATTCGAATTAAATACACGCGAAATAAACACATGAAAAAGGTCAGTAGGCAGATGAAGGAGAATAAATATATGAATATGTATATCATCTGGAGGTCTTAACTCAATGCAAAATTCTACATATATTTTGATAAATACAAACGGAGGTAGTGTTCAAACAGATCATGTTTTATATAATTTTATTTATTAATTATGTTTATGCATTCGCACAGGTCGGTACGAGGTAATCATCAGCAGGGTGGCGGTGGCAAAGCGAATTCAGACAGGACGGTGCTAGAAAAAGCAGCCGCCATCGCGACAGGTACAAACGCTATACCGCCGTCGTCACTTGGTTCCCGTAACTCCAGCGTCACAACGGGCACCACCAATAGCATCATCGCTAATAGCATCAATAATATTAACAGCAATTTGAAGTAAGGGAATCGATTTTTGATATGGGCTATTATTTAGTTCTTTAACAAGGATGTCAGATAAATTTCAAATCAGTTTTGTTGATCTCCTTGATAGAACCGATCGCTAGTTTCTGACATTAGGAGAAACGTCTAAATTTGGATTAATCTACTGGAGCGCTTCGCTAATTATGTGGTCAACCTCAGACATTGTTACAATGATTCTAGCCGTCTCCGGAGCGTTACTTGTAGTAACTTTTGTATGATTTAATTGTGCCCACTTCTGTTTCGTGTTTTTGATGTTATGCCTGCAGTAACATCGCGAACAACAGTGAAAATGTAAGTGGTGGGAATGGCGGCGGCGGAGCCGCTGCGCGTAATTCCGATTCCATTGGCATGGGCCGTGATCGTAATGATGGTTTAGCAACAATTGGAAGCGTAGGACCTATATCGCAACAGCAGCAGGCCACCTCCTCGACAGTGACATCTGCAGTGCTTGGGGGCTCAGGCGTCAGCGTTGTAAACAATGTTGGCCCAGGTTCTCCAAGAGACGCTGCGCTCGGAACTACAGCGTCAACGGGACTAACGCAGGCTCCAAATGGGGTTTATACGAATGCAAGATTTATGCATGCTGTTGCGGCGTTAGTGGTTAGTATATCAAATGGTAGTACCCATATAAAGGGAACTAAAAAAATGATGGAAACTCTACGTTCATGAACCGTGTCAGTGCAATCAAGGACATTTTTGTTTAGGATGAAGCTCATGAAGTGAATAAAAAATGAAAAAGTAATGCAATTTTTATTATGAAAACATTATTAAATAGGTACCAAGATTCCTTGTTTTTTGTAGGCCAGAATTAGCATATGTTATAAACAATTCGATGTAGAAACGAAAACTGAATCTAAAATTAACGGTGTTTATTAGTATCCTCTAATTGTGGGTGACAACTAAAATATTGAATAAATTCACGTATTAAAATAGCTAATATCTTCGAGGTGCTGTAACTTGATGCGTGGTACGGATAGTGGATTTGATGGGGTATTAGTCCATACGAGCACTATATTAGTATGATGGGTTAGGCATAAGTTCAGACGGTAACGCAAATATTTTTTTTATTAAGTAGCTTGGGGCTGATATAGTACTCCTCCTTTACGAAAATGAGCGTGCGATTCAATCATGAGCCCATATTACTCTTTGGTCTGAATATTTTTGCTGAAGTGCGTTGAACCACGTTTTGAAGTCTGAGCACAGCTGAGGCGGGGTGAGTTATTTGAGCCTCTATTGAGGACTCATTGGTTTAGCTTTGACGAGCCCGATGTCAATGAATAGACCCGTGAAATCTCTTATCGAAAAGCGGCGAAATATGAAAAGTTTGCATCGTCTCAGGTGGGCGAGGAATTGTCTAACCGGCAAATGAAAACGCTGTTGTGAGCTCAAGGTGTTTGTTTTATAGGTGGACATAACCGTGCACCAGTGTGTTTAAAGCACTACTAATTGAAAGCATTGATATGCCCTAACTTGCAGTCGGCGATTCATCTAGGTTATGACATAACTGCCGTGTAGCAAATGCAGCATAGAATTTAATATGGTTGTTCGGTCTCTTTCAAATCTCATTATGATTGTTTGTGCTATTACTGGCGTTATTGGTCGTGTACTGTACTTGGTTTTGGTGTTCAGTGCTACCCTCAATTTTTGTTATAGGGTCACACAGTGGAAGTTCGCGTGCGAGGTGAGAAGGATACCTACGAGGGTTTATTCTACACTATTTCGCCGGAGTTAGAAATTGCACTCGATGGAGTTCTTGTAGGATCTCCTGAAAGGGAGCAAAATAGTCCGGACAGCCGCGGCGATTTGTCACTTGATTCGTCAGCGGCCGCTCAGTCTGCACCAGGTCATCTCGCTGGGCTCGTTCGAAATATGGATCGATTGAAAAACGCTGACTCCCCTTCCCAGCCTCTTCAAGAAACGATGGTATTTAGTCTCAAGGACGTAATAAGCGTAACTGCATACAATATCGATATGGACTATGCCACCAAAGGTAAGTTAGCTCGCGTTTGAAACTCAATGCACTGGTATTCGTTTGATATGTTTTGCGTACACATTTAGTTTTTCAAACATAATGCAGTTTAGATAATGATCGAACATGTTTTTTTGAGAAAAACAAATAATTTCTGTTAATTATGACAGCCTTACTTAACGCTCTGAAATCATGCATGGAATAATTGCAAATATGCAGTAAGAGCAAATATTCGTCATTAGTGTCAGTCACTGATCAGGGCTAGAGCTCTCTCATCGATAAAGTTACTATTCTATTTTGCTTACGGAACAACACACTTCTTAATGTATTGTTGCCTGCCTGTGTCGTCGTTATCGAGCTCCATAGCAAATGTCAAGTGGATGCGATTATCTCATTACGCTTAAACAAATCGACGGGTTACAGATAATGCTTTCACTGACGCTGCGATTTCGCGGGGGGCAAATGGTCGACCAATCGAGCGAGATTTACAAGCATGGATGGACGACGAACCTGAAGGTAAATCGATTGAGGAAGGTCAACTCGAGGATATCTCGGCGACAACGAGCTGGGACCCTGAAGAGATGTTCAAAACGAACAAAAGCAAATTTGGTGTAGAAACGACCTATCAAGAAAATCTCGAAGGGTACACGTACCAGATCGAACAGCGTGACGATCCAGAGTTTCAACGGCGCGAAGCGGAAGCGGTGCGGATCGCGTTGGAGATCGAATCCAACCCACAGCACAAGAGGAATATTGAGTTAGAGATCGGCTGTGACGGGGATGATGAGGAGTTAAAGTACTCGGCTGTCGTGAAGGACTCGCGGAACGAATCTCGTGTGTCGTACGCACATCCTGGCGGTCGACGAAATAAGCAGGTAACTCCTAACGCTAACGGAGGTCAAGCAAAGGGTGGCGTACAGCAACGCAGTGGAGCGAGCCATCCACCGCACCATCCGCCAGGCAATTCGAGTACACGTGGTGGACACAATCGATCGCCCCCACTTCCTTCACCGGCTCCACACACTCCGTTGGCTCAGCACCCGCAGGCCAGTCAGGCAACAAATCAAACAACGACCGGACAGTCAAGACCATCTCCACCTATTAAGGACGAAGTTCGCAGGGGACCAGCTGAACGTTCGCCGGCTGCGCGAGTATCACCCTCGCCAAAAATGCAGCCCCAGCAGCAGCAGCAGCAGCAACAGCAGGACAAACAAGAAAAGCAGAGGGAAGACAAAAATGCGCTTCCTGTTGGGGGAGGCCATGGGCCATCACAGCAACCTCCCTCAGCGCTGCCTGTGTCACAACAACAACCGCACGTGTCTGCCGTACATGGTAATCACGAAGGCAAAAGATCACCGCCTTTGGGAACCCCTGCAAGCACTACGACTCCGGTGGTTAATCAACCACCGGCCGGTCAGCAGCAATCCGGCATGCAGCAGCCAAGAGCAGGAACTCCGCAGGTGGAGGCTGTCAAATCTGATCATACCCCGACTCAACAGCCTCCACAGACCCCCTCACCGGCCCCGGCGGTCCAGCCGAATGGCGCCTCCTCGAGTACCGATGAGATTGTCAAAAAGAGCACTCTTAACCCGAACGCCGAGGTGTTCGTATTCAATCCGAAGACGACGCACGTGGCGCCCCCAGTAGTGACGCACAATAAACAGAATATGCCGCCCACATCGGTGATGCACACGGGTGGACATCCGGCCCCCAATCGGTCCATGTTGGTGCAGCATCATGGGCTAATTATGGCGGGGCCTCCCGTATTCCAGGCGTTTCAGGGCCACGCCCCCGGACATGGAGGACCTTCGCACGGTCACGGTGGGCACCAAACACCTGGCGGAGGGGGCACTGGAGGTCATCAAGGTGGTGGCGGAACACGCCCGTACCGCGGAGGTAAGAACAACAGCCGACAGGCTGTTGAGCAGACGATGCATGTCACAGGAGCTCCTCTTGTTACGGCTGGTCCGCCTCAACATCAGCAAGTTGTTCTCGGGTAAGTTAAGCTTTAGTTGTGGTGAGTGAATAACTTACAGTTGTTTAATACTAATTGAGTCATGAGTTAACCAACATCTGTGACTTTTGTCAGATAGCACTGTGCTACCCTGAACATACACAGATTGCTTCTATTACTATAAATATCATAAGAATATATTCATCTCTGCATAGAGAATGGTCACAAGTGCCAAGAGGTGATACCTATACCGCAAAATGAACGGTCTTGCGAAAGACGCACCCGTAATTACTGCTCATCTTAAGCGTCGTTTACACGTAGAATATTTTTCTTAAAGCTATTACATATGAAGGTATCTAGGAGCATTTCGACCGTAACGAAACAAATAGGACTTATCTTCATTAAAAAATCTACAAATATAGAATTACGTTGTACTATGGAGACGATTTCAAAAAATTCTTAGCTTTATTCATGACAACTTTTTGATAATTGATTCTGGATATACGAAACCTCCCTCCTTATTTAGTTCGTTTTCAGTTCCTACTGCGGTGGTCTAGTCTTTTTGGTTTTTTGGTAATACGGACGTTGAGCTCTCGATGGATTTACGGGTTACCATTTGTTCATTAAAAAAAGGACTTTAGCAACTATTATTATGTGACCGATAGCGATATTCAGGTAGCAATATGTGTATCCTTTAGTGACTATTTGTTAGAGAAATAATTTTTTAATTATGAAGTAGTCGATTCCAACGTATCTCTTAGACAGAAAACGCGATTTTGAACATATTATTTTATTAACTTAAAAAGTTAGAACATAGACGACCTAAATGTTACCTAGCTGTGCCAGCCTGTGTTCTTTAATATTTCTTAATCATTCATTAATTCAGTATTCATTAGTTAATGAATTTGCGGCTGCATATGAAATCATGCTTGCTCAGTTAATTTAGGGATGAAACTGAGTATATTAGCTTTCCTGTACAATGTGGTCGTCGATTACAAATATTTTGCACCTATTACACATTATGGCACCCTCGCCATCACTCAAGAGGCTGCTACGTCCTATTTTGTTCTGCATCACCTGATATACAATATGCGTATAATTATATATTGCGTACTCTCAATCTATCATGTTTCAGTAAACACTTGCACGCGTAGTTAAAGGTAAAGAATTTTTTGCATAAAAAATATAATCCAATTATCTGTTTATTACAGTTATCCACCTCCAGCTTACGGAGCCGCCCCTCCCCCCGGGGTTCCACCCGGAGTGACTGTGATGCAGCCTCAACTGATGCAACATGGTCAGCAAGTGGTCCTGCCTTACAATTCAATAGTTCAAACGCGTGGCGTTATGTCACCTCCAGCTGGTCCGGGCGTTGGTGGTGTTGGCTCGCCACAGGTGATGTCGCCTATATACCAAGGCGAACACGCATTGCATATAGCTGCCGGACATCAACAGGTGTTTTTGCGTGACCAGCATCAGCTGCTTTATCCAGGCTTTGATGGTGCGCCTGGCCAGGCAGTTGCATTTGTTGTCAACACGCAGCCGCCCGGCGGCGGTGGTGGTCAGTCGGGCGCACCTACACCGCCTAACGCTGGCGTGGGCGGTCCACATGGTGGACCTCACGGCCAGCAGCCGTTGCTGGCATATCCCGGACAACCACAGTGGACAGCACAGCCTATGTTGGTAATGAGCCCAATCAACCCAAGTGGTGGAGGACCAACAGGCACGCCACCACCCCATCATGCACACATGAATATGGTTATGCCTGGTCCGCCGCCTTTAGGTCCACCTCACGGTAGTCATCCAGGACAACACGCGCCTCCTCATGGACCGCCGTTCGCACCACAGGCCGTTGTTCCGCAAGGGCCTCCAGGTGTTCCAGTGCCTCCAAATGCGCTTCAGGTACCACCTGGCGTACCACAAGGTGTTGGAGGACCGCCAGGAGCGGGAGGGCCACCCTCTTCAGGTGTCGCTAGCGGTCCAAACGGCCCAACGAACCAGCCTCCACCAGCGCCTACTAGCGCTCAGCAGGGTCCCCCGCCGTTAGCCGCCCCTCAGCAGCCGCAGCAGCCGCCGCCGCCCCCACAAGGTATGTAATAAGTATATGCTGGCAACTTACATAACAGTAATTTAATCATAAGCTTAGGTTTATTCTATGATTGTGGTGGGTTAATGTAGCCCTCTACCTCTTCTAGGATCTACATGCAATAACATATCACTTTTAATCAAATTAAACGTTTTAGGAAGCAAATTACCACCTCATTTGGGAAGTTTTTTTTTGTCTTTGTACATATATTTTCAAGAATATGCTTAATAATAATATTACTGTATCGTGACGAAAAAACTAGCCCGTCAGGGTCACTACTTTCTGCAGTAAGATGCTAATTATTTCAAAATAACACTACGAATAAGAACACCCTCTTCTCTTTTGAAAAAGGTCAAATCAGGACGGCCTTAAGGAATTTTACCAAAGCTCTAAATAATTTTACACGTTCATCTCCATTTTAACTCTGGTGATTTGTTCCCTTAAAAACGAGTTGCTTTCGGTATAAAATCGTTTATTCGAGCGTATAAAACCTTAAGAAAAATACGAAAAACACAGTTGCATCAGATGAAAACCGGCTGTATGTGGCGCTTGCTTCAAGCTAGATTTTTTTATTAACAAAGTCTGCCACCACCCACAAACTAACAACGTCTTTCGGCTTTGTTATTGTTGCAGTGTGACTGACCACTTGATCCGTTCTATTAGTAGTGGTAGTTATAGAAGAGACAGAATGAAGGAACCCCATATGGTGAGGGAGCTGTTCAATCGTGATACTACCGCCAGACGATAAAAACAATATGGGGCTGCAGCCGCATCGCGGTTGATGGGGCGGAGCGGGTCGGGGAACGGAACAGAAACAGCTGCAGAATTAACGAAGCAATCCAGCAGAAGTAGCGGAAGAAAATGAAGAAGAGACGAAGTTGTTAAAGCAACAGTAACACCGTTAAGGAAACAGCAAGATTGATCCCTTCTATTTGGAAGATTTTTTCGACATCTGCCTGTAATTCTATTTCCGACTCAGCTGGGGGCCTCCAGCAAAGCCGTCTCATACATGACGCGTACACAGATCTATATATATACATATATATATATATATATATATAGAGAGAGAGAGAGAGAGAATTAACAAAAATAGCCAAAAATAATATGTTAACATTTTTAAAGAACTAGAAAAATTGGCTTCGATTTGACTCGTTGTTCTGCTGGGCTTTGTTTTCACGGAGAGTCCAAAACGCAAGGGGCACACCGTTGGCGCCATTATACAGACCTGAGTTTCTTCATTTCGTACGACGACAGATCAACATCGGCGTCGCGGCCGAATGCAAGATAGTGGAAACGATCGTAGCATCCGAAAGAATTTGATCCACAATTGTCAAACGACTCATTACTAAATGATATTGTAAGTTCTTTATGGTTACTAAAAAGGCGAGTTAGCGAAGTGATTTCGTGACAATTAATCCATCTCGAAGACGTACGTGTGCTGCGTAGCCTTGATATATACAATATGCATGGATATAAGAAATTCAGTCTAGTAACTTACTGGTAACTTAATCGCAGCTAAATACTGGTTGAAATTATAAGCAGTGGGTAGTTATTGTGATGATCGTGATGGCAATGGTCATATTATTATTAATAACAATGACATTAGTACTATTAATAATAATAAGAGTAATATTATTAATAACAATAACGAAAATAATGATTATAGGGATGCTAATGGTATAAGGTTGCGTAGGCGCGTTATCGTGTTTTTCTCCCATAAGGAGGTCCGGCCTATCTGCGCCGTGAATTTATAAATTTGGGGGTACCAGGACAACAATGGCGGTAGTAGTCATCGCGGCAGTCTGGGGTGGAGCCCATGTCTGAACAACTTAACAATGACAATTGAGAATATGAACGTTGAGTTAAGACAACGGTGCGGATGGCAGTGACGTAGCATACAGACAGACGCAAGTTAAGGTGAGAATGGATTCAACGGAAAAAATAGAACAAAGAAAGGAGCCACATTAGTTTTACGAGTGACTTGAGCTAGAACATAACATTTACGTTTATGTAATCTCTGCTAATATGTAGTACTACAGCCACTCGATATACAAACACATATTAAACCTTTAAATATTTGTCTGATAAACACAAATTCAGACGGGTACACATACACGAGCATGCTTGAACATAAAGACGACTTATAAATACCGCTATATAGTAGCCTACACAGCAAATATATACAGAGACATACAAACATGTGTAGACACGTGCGTAAACACAAACAGGTATTGGCCAATGAGGAGCTAGAGGACAACACGATGCATGTGAGTAGACGGGTGTAGTAGATGTGATTTACAAATGATGTTAACTATGAAGATCTATTTTTCTACGTGAATAGCGATAAATATAAGAAAAACGAGCAGGAATAAGAATGCTGTGGACAGATGTTAGTACTGATTTAATCTCAATAAGGGAGCCTACTTCGGCAGAAAAGACAAGACGAAGCCGACACTGAGATGGGGCGTTGTCGGATGTTGGTGTTGAGGTACCGTAAGACAAAAAACGACTAATTGAATCCGAGCAGGTTGTACAATAGGTGAGACAAAGCTGGTGACGATATTTATACATACATAATAGGTTGTCGTAGCAAAACTGCCTCGACAAAATACACACGAGATCACGGAAGTTGGAACCGCAGGCGAGGGGCATTGGTTTATATAGTGTAGACCTCATTTCTGAGCCCTTAAATAAAACCTCGTAAGAGCCAGGTATCTCACGGAAGATACAAGTGTCACGCCTTTTGTTTCGCACGCTGCGACATTGTTTAAGGTGGAAATGGGAATCAAAAGGATGTCTGCAACTACGCAAGAGGGGTATTTAATAGTGGATTGATGAATGAATATATCTGAGTTCGGTTTGTAGGGAATAGATCGTTCGGAGTCGCCTTTTGTGACTGGTGAACACCGTCGGTGCCGTTTGATGACAATTAAACCTTGCCGACAATAGCGTGTCACCACAGTTAACAATTAGCTATACAGTGAACGTGAATTACCAAACGTACGAATATTATTTTATAATTCCTTGCAAGAATATTGTCTGTAGCACTAATAATAATGTAATATTAAATATTAAATATAGCAGAAAATGGGGGTAATATATCGAAAGCCACTTTACTATATATGCCGATGACCGCGAATGGGTGAAAATAACTATTCTAAGCAAAATATATTTGAATATATATTATGTGACATTTTTATCAATATCAACCTGATTGACTAGAGCAAAAGCGTAAACTAATATGTGAAAGAGGAAAAAAGCGAGATTATGTAATAATGATAGTACCATGGAAAAGAAATCAATTACCATTTATATATCGATATATAAATATATCAGTGTGAGCAAATGGTCATTATCTGTCTGTAAAGATATCTAACGAGCGTGACAGGAAAAATGCTTATTGAGGATTAGAGAGAGGGAGATTAGTATGTTTAGGTGAGTATGTGGTGAGCATAGTTGGACGTAAGCAGGCTATATACATATATATATATATATATACATATATATATATATATATAATTGTTAATAAGATTCTTGGGAAAGAGAAAATGAGAGGGATGATTGCGAATGACACTTATTCAGTTTAATTTTCATTTGATTTAATAAGTATGATTAAGATTATTATTAATTAATGCGATCCCTCAAAAGGATTATTAAAATTTTTATTACAACGAGGAAATAAACTGTACGTGGAAAATGACCCCACAAATAAGGGTACGCCTTCGCAGATTTGTCAAATGCTGTCCTCACGCTCATAGACGCCCAACCAATTACACAAAATGATGCAGTTGGATAATTAAATAGACCTGCATTATGATCATAGACAACAAAAACACTGGGTTTGACAAATCATATACAGATGAATAGACAGATTGAAACAGGCGTATGACGTCTTATTTTACACACTCGCGGTATCCTAAGGGCAGCAATCGATGACATATGGTAATCGGTACCTCGGTTGCGAAGGAGTGCAAAGAGGAAGTAACCAAACAAAGCTCGTGTGAACATGATGCTGAAACAAATTAACGTAGTACAGCAGGATGCTATGAGCGACACATTAAGTAGGAAAAATGCTAAACCGAGTTTTGTAATATAGATTGTATATATAGAGAAGCTGTGCACTACAAAAATGAAGTAATAAAATATTGCTAGGTAAGGCCCATTTTTATACAAATAAGCGAGATAAACATAATGTGCTGCAGGCACAAACAGGTATACAAAGATGAATGGCGACGTGGTACTAAATGGTCGCTGTTTGTGTGGGGAAACATCCCTACATATATCTTGGCGTGCAGGTCATGTGAACTTGATGCGCCTGGGAATAGCTTCACTTACACGTATACCTAGCGGTAACTTAAGGGGCTAGACAGCGATAGAGCATTGCAGATGACTTCGCGTTCCAATTACTGCGAACCGCGAAATGTACGATTTGAACGACACGGTGCGAGCATGCTTTATGAACGAAAAAACAGAGGTCAGGTTTATGTAATTGGTTGTCTGGATATTGAGTAATTGCTGATTGATTGATGCATTGGTTGAGTGTCATGAATTGTAACTTGCTACTTAAGCTCTACAAAAAAGAGACCCAGCAACAACGTTGTCCTCGGACGAAATGTTTCCGTATTCCTAATATTCGGAACGCCAAACTGTTGTTATGCTATTGAAGACTATCAGTAGACCATGTCATCATGAGACGAAAGAGAAAATAGGAATATGGTATCGCCCGCTCTTAAAGGAAAATTGGTTACACATTAACAGGGATCGAGCGATTTTATTAAAAACGGTGATAAATGTAAAATAATTGAAGTGAAGAAATTACATTTGAGGCAAATGGCACAGAATAAATGAGGTGGAGGGAATACACTGAAATATAAGTAACTACCCGCTACTAGAAAAATGCTATCATCAAGTGTTTAGAGCTACTAGGAGAGTGGTTCTGGCAATAACTGTGCTAATTTTTCGTTACTCTGTCTGTCAGTGAGTATCGCAACAACCAACGAAATACATGCACATATAGTCGCAAAGCAGTTTTTAAGTGCACATGAGTTCGATAAAGGGTCTGAAGAAAAAATAATGGTCACTCGTATTCTCTGATTTGTGGAAAAAAGTAGACAGGACATATGAAACCACTCAAACTCCAAGCAGTTACTGTTTTGATTTTATAGTTCCGTTGCCGAGAATCTACTAAGCGGTTTATAGATTAATTAATAGATTCGAGAAACGGATTCGAGATAACGGATAAGCAGTCAGGATGCAATGAAGGTGATCGAGATAATTGTGGTAACATACTCCCTTCGGCTCATTATCGTTGACAAAGCTAATCTGTAACAACTGAAATGCCAGTAAGAATGTCAATGGGTAGAGAAATCAATGTAACGTTATTTGAGTTTATATATTTCCAACCAGATATACGAAATTACCCATGCAGGCCGGTGAAAGCAGAGGTATTGGGATCTTACCAATATTAAAATCTGATTTTGTTAAGCGGATTGCACTTCGTTAGTGTGAAGAACAATTAAACTAGAACCGATGGAGTACGAATGCGTGAGAGAAAGTGGCAGAGGGGGAAAGAAGACCATGCAAATTAAGCATTTCTATGCTTCTGTTTCGTTAATCTGTTGTAACGTGGTTGTTAGATGTGCGCTTTGCGATAACCTAACATACCCTTTTCCATCCGTCGGTAGCTGACCTCTGGCGCTAAAAAGGCGAACGGATACATTATTGTACGCCCCTTATATGACGAATTGATAATAACGCGGAGCTCTAGAAAAGGTTTTTGGTATTGTTAATGGTATATTTACCAAGCATATACCTGATCACCTCTCTCGCGCAAAGCACCTTCTGTAAAGACAATGTGAGAATCAGTCTATTGATGAAGCGTTAGTGTTCGACCATGACTTATGGAAAAATATTAATTAAAAAATGATTGAATGAATTGATCGAAAACCTTTGTCGAAACAGATGACACGTATGTACGTTCGAAATATTCTTTTTTACTGTGTCTATGATTGCTACCTTTACCTGTTATGCTTTCAAGGTTATTTAACTGCTAAAAGAAAGGCCAAATCCCACATAGTTGAGCTCATATATAGTTGCTCTCATGCAACACGTTAGAGCAGCCATATCAATTACATATTTCGCTTATTATCATTATTATTAATTTGTCTAAACTTATATTCAGATTGTGCACTGGCGTTTGGCTACCAGTGTAGCCAATATGTGGCTTTCGAAAATGGTATCTGGACTGAAAAGACTTGTCTGTTCTAAATTTTGGAAGCATGGTCTCTTACGAGACGAGCTTGCGTGCCCGAATTATTGCTTGAACTTTCGGTAAAGTTAATCTGATTGAATCGAAAACGATGTTTGGATAAAGAAGCTTATGAGATACCAGTGCAAGTGATTTTCATAGTCACACTCAGCCTCTTTTACTATATTATTATTGAGTCGTAATATGCCTGACCAACATCTGTTAAACAGGAAGCTGTAATATAATAAATGATTATGATTATGGAAGATTAAGATACTGTATTATTATAGGGAATATTAAAAGCGAGCTAAGCCACAAGACGACCTAAGCGAGAAACTTGTGGGATATACAATGCACGTTAATGTAAAAGTTTATGTATGAAAGGGAAAATATCACCGAACGAGGTCGCAAATAAAGAGAATTGTTTTCTAAAAAATAATGCTAATGATGATGAGGGAAGCTGGCTTGTAATGGACACATGATTGTAGAACAGAAGATACGAATAATGATATTATTAATATTATCGTGGCGATGTGAGTGACATAGATCCACAGAGAGAAATAGAAGAATTTCGCAAAGCAGGAAGTGAGAGAGATTAAGCGTGTGCGAGTGGGATATAAAGTGGAGATAGAAAGACATCTATACGCAGACGTTATACAAAGAAAAGCATAGACATACACTCACAGATACATACTAACACAGAAACATACGAACAAGATACAGGAGCACGCATGGCCACAGCTAGAAATGAAAAAAATGTGGAAGCCTAATCGAGTAAATAAATACTATTGCTGCTCGTTGGTTAGTTTGTCCATGTTGTTTTATTGATACATATGAAGGAAACTAATGATTTCACGACGTAAGCAAGACAGGAAACACGAACAACAAATACAACAGCGATGGGAACGACGACAATAACAACAATAATAATAACAACAGTAATGGCGACCACAAAAAAGTACTAACAGAAAACATCTACTGTAAGATACGGTTGGTATTGAATTGCGCAAAGTCGATCTTGTGTCACTTCTCTTGCGATTAGCCCGCCCACATAGAGAACAAAATAGGAACGATGTAATAAAATAACGTGATAACAAACGTATGTCATGTTCCCGATAGGGTCATGCTGATAATGGGTGTCGTAACTGCAGTGTTGCAAAGCGGAAGTACACCAGGGAATATGCTGTTATTTGTTCCTGGCAAGGCAATACAAAACTGAAAAAGAAAAATACATTGCATGCCGTTGCCATTCAGACAATCTGTACAATGTATAATCGTACAGTTCGCATAAGAGACAAACAGCAAGCCAGAGAGGGAACAGACATGCAACAAAACTATCAACAGCCCTTTAACGTGAAAGAGACTAGGAAATATCGAATATAACACATTATGATTGCGCCTGGTAGTATAGTACGAGCACAATTTGAATATTTTGACCTCTGTAGAACAGCTGAAGCACATCACGTTTTTATTTCCCGGTAAGTAAATTTAGATATGAGAGAATGACCAAAAAGATGTACGACTTCTGGAACCACAATTTAATTCATTTGTTGTCAACAGGTCCAACGGATCAGATTGTGACTTTTTTACTGCATTCAATCTATTGTTTGTATTTTTGGCTATTAATGTTGCACATTTTATGTTGCAATAGAACTGCTATCCCAAAATCTCCTGTGCGGGTGATAATAAACTGTTGCGAGGCGACTGACACCTATCGATAAGAATTCACTGCGGCTTACGTCAAGGAGAACTTCATGGAGAGAAAATGGTTGCGATCAATAGAAAATAATCAGATAATGTTCACATAGAGTGCTAGCCCCGAGATATCTGTGACAAATTATATCATCGTTAAAATTCATGTTGATCATATAGGAGTGACAAGAAAAGTACGAAGTGATTGTAACATCTTGGAAGTCGTAATAGGCGCAGCTAATTCCAGTGGACAAATAACAGATTGTTGAGTTTCTAATTTTTATGGTGGATCTCGTGCGCCTTTGGTACTCAAATGAGAATGGAAAGTAGTATGACAAAGGGCAAGAGCGTTCTTTAACTATAGAAAACATCGGAAGATGTTAGCAGGCATCAATAACACGTGAATAATAGTGCTAAGAAGCGCGAACGGATATCGCAGGCCGACTGGATTGCGAGGGAGAGTGTGCATATGTCGTACAGAGTACTGCTGTATTGGTGCCGGAGGCGACTGCGGGTTCCATATTTTATATTCTCGTAATCTATTACAATTCAATCTTACAACTTAAACTAATACAACTTACCGCGATAACCAAGTACACGTGTATCAGCTACGAACAGAAAGCATGAGAAGTCAGCAAGTAAAATGCCGAACTGAAGACCAATTGACACACACAAACGATCATGGTTTTACATACATACATACATGCATACAGGTACCATACGTAAACAAATAAAATACAATGATATGTCAAGCATTCGTGAAACGTAATGAATGAGTGTAATGAAGACGGAATCGATTTTGAAATAAGCGCGCTTGTATGCCGCACGTGTGCACAACGTGCCACCCGTAACGCTTGGTGAAAGGTGTGGGCGCGTAGGGTAAAAGAAATAAAAATTATATGAAACTGGCTGGATTGATCTAACGAAAGGGGAAGATACCAAGGGAAGGATAACCGGAACAAAAAAGTTGAAATTGGTAGAAAGGAAGGAGTAAACAAAGAAATCTAGGTAAGTTAAAGCGCAAAGAAATGTCGATTAAGTTACACATGTGGCCGGGCGGGGAAGAAACAATTGCTGATGATCTAGAAGCGTACGTTGAGACGCAAAATCAGAAAAGGTAAAGAAAAATCTGTTTACAAGTTTGAAGCCTATTTAGTGGCATGACTAGTAAATGTGGTGTGGGCGTTGCGAGAAATGCAGTCATGCCTCGTTAAAGGAATAAGAACATGTGGCACAATGGGTAAGTCCGTCTGTTGCCACAAATATCATGATAAACGCAATTTGTCTGAGTTTGTCCAACTATGCGACTATGGACACTGGACAGGGAAGTAAAACACGAGTTCTATGTGAAAACCTATTAGAGAGAAGCATGAAATTGTAATAACAAATACCTGGAGGAATCAAACGATGAAAACAGGCGAAGAGATGTTGCTACGGAATCATTGATATAGCCTTCGGTTCTGCCAGACATGTGAAGGGATTGGGTTCATGTATGATAATTTGATCGGCTGCAATCGCTATAGTGGAAGTGGGGCAAGTAGAACGAGAAGAGAATATGAAGCAAACATCGTCGTATAAAAAGAAAAAAGGCGCTGCTGATGGTGATGAAAAAAGTGATGATGAAATAAATTCACTGTTTAAATGTTTTACAATATATATGTTTTCTTACTTGGATACATAATAGAACACAGTGTACTTAGGTACTTTGCAACTCGTGACTGCGATGTGGTTGGCCATCTAGCTTCGGACTCGGGATTAACTACAGATCTTTTGCTATTTATTAATACGTTATTACTAGGGCATCTTTCACTAACATTGGGCAACAGCAAAACTTTGCCTTATAAGCAATTGATCCTAACAGGTTTTAGTTTTAACAAAAAACCTTTTTTACTTTGATTCACCAACCTTTGCCAGTAGATCAACAAGCTAACACCTTTTTCGATTAGTACTTCCTTGACTATTGCTGAACCGATTTTATTTTCAACAGAAGCCTTGCTTGATATTTTGCGATTTATCAGCTTCTCATTGGAGATCCCGAAACTAGGCATAATTTTTCTTTTAACGTCCGAGGATGAAATACCATTAAAGCCCTACATTCATTAAATACTCCCATAATATCTTGTTTACCATATTCAGTGTCCAGGCCTTTCTTATTTTGCAGAGGCTGCCCAACCTGTTGGAACAATTTGTTTCGGTATCATTTACGTGGAACAACATGCTTAGTATGGTCTATCTGCTATATGCTTCACTGCTATGGAAAAGACGCTGTCCGGGCGGTTTCCATTGTGGCGATGCGTCCAGAGTCTACCAGTCAGAGTGCTGCTTTTAGCCGGAAGCTTTCATGTTTTCGTGTACAAGTTTAATCAGTCGTTTTCTCCTTCTCCCTTGATTTTCATTGGTAGATGGGTTTTTATCTAGTATTGATAGCTGTATTTGCCCTCGAACTTCTCCAGACATTGAATGTATCTAATGCTCCGTCTTCACGTAAATGCAGCAACACCAAAATTTGATTATTTCGTTCAGACATTAGGTGAACCAGTTGAACCGCCATATCCAGAGCAGCAAGGTTTTAAATAACATTATGTTATTATCTAACATTATGTTAAAATAATTGCACTTATAATAAGTATGCGGTGTGAAGGAAGCTACTACTGATAGTTGTAGTTAGGATTACACGTTTAACTAAAAGCAAGTCCAGATGTTCCGCAGCATTATTAGTTAAGAACAAAACCACTTATGTTATCATAGGCAACATATGTAAGTTGTGCTTAGCGAATTGTGTGGCACTCATCCGTTCATGATCACAAACGTATTTATCTAAGTTACATAAATAATTATACGTTGTTATAAATAAAAAAATAGCTAGAAAAGAAATTCAAATCGCACAAAAGGCTGCAGATTTTACCTGATTTCTTTTTATACGACCCTAAATGTACCTATTAATATTCCATCAATAATAGTGGTAATAAATACAAGTACGTCATTAGTATGTACACTGTGTTTCCTTTTATTTACAACAACATATATCACTACGCTATTATAACGATGCCTATATGTTCCGTGTGTATGCTTCTGATTTTGTTTGGGCTATTATTTGCGCTTTTTTCCCTTCTGTTCCTTTAGGCTACAATATTTTTTCTACCGCATTATTACCATTATCGTTCCTATTATTGGTATTGCATCATGTTATTATCTTTATGTTAATCAGTCTAATCGGTTTTAAACATCGAGATCGCCTTCTTCATAACCATGCTCTCTTTTCTTATTGACTTGTTTACCAGTAACCCTTGTCATTCATTCGTATCTGTTATCTATAGCTGTTCTTGAATCAACGTTTTTGCCATGCATGTCATTAATGTTACCGACAAACGTCAATAGACATTTACGATGTATCCTGTCTGTCGTTGATTATTATCAGTTCATCAACTATAGTGTATGTATTTCTCAACAGTTTAATCTTTCATCTTTACAGAGCTTACTTTCCCTTTCCATGCTTTTTTACAATATAAGAGCGGTAGGTATTGCTACGTTCACATGGTTTTGTTTTGTAAACATCATATGCTTCTCAGTTTATCTTTAAGTTGAATTCGAATGGGATCAGGGCCTGCCTAAGACATTATCCTATGTATTTTGAAATACAGCAAGTGTTTTGCAAAGTCATCACCCTTTGTGAAAAGGCGCTATTTTTGGACTACAGGTGATGACAGGCTAAACGTACTAGCGCATCCTAGTAATACGGATTTATTTCAGTCCCATCAGGAATTGTTACAATTTTTGTTTCTGTATTATTTGCCGGAGTGCGGTCGTGCGTCTTAAGTGATGACATTAGTAACACCGCGGTCCTGTTTTTTCAGGCCACGCCTCCTATTTTCTACACAAATGCTTTCTTGTGGGTAACAGCTGGACACTTCCGGTTGCACTGTATCCCAAACATAGTCCACTGTGGCAGCAAAAAAATAGTCGCTCACTCGATCACACAGATAAGTACGCTTTCTTGTCCCGCTCAACTCAATGTGTAACACGCAATCTAGAACATAAGCGTGAACAAGAAATATAGAACAGAAACACCCCAAGAGGTCATGAGTGACACATCTTTAGCCTTAGTTAAAGTGTAAATGTATAGGATGAGCTTAGTTCTCTGTTTAGTAATCCAGGCATTAGGAATGACATCGGGGTGTATGCGTAGCGGCGTCTAGCTTACGATCGCGATAAACTTCATAATTACATGTGCTGTTCGAGTGAGTATGATGGGACACCGTATGAGTAAAAACAGACTAAATATATTGGTAGTATCGACGGGCTGTGTGTTCTGTTTAGCATGTTTGCTCGACTCTCTACGCACAAACGATGGGACCGGCTTTTTCAAGTTCTTCTCTGTCACTCTCTTCATAAGCTCCTTCACGTCATCAGCCGTTATCATAAGCAGGCCAGTGGTATTATAGGGAACCGCATCCTTTGAACTCAGCTTCATGTCTGTTCGCAAAAGCACATAGTAATCATATAGTTAGATCATATATGGTCATTTTACACGTGCAGAATACGTGTACATACTCAGATATATCCCGCTTTATATCGGTCGAGCTTCTACTACTGCTGTATTGAGCTCAACGTAATCTTTCCCTAAATATGTATCTACAGGATGTCCCATGAGTTTCGCTAGAATTGTTAAAAAAGTTACTGTGAAGTATCATAGCATCATTTTCCAATGCACCCCACAGGGACTTTTTTACATTTTTAAATGGACTTTTGGGGCATCCCATATATATATATATATATATATATATATATATA